>PVIU01017677.1:0-41240 GCA_004026605.1 Ondatra zibethicus
TAATGGGAGCGCACCAATCCACCTGGACTGGGACTGAATGAGCATATGATCAAACCAGACTCTCTGAATGTGGTGGCGAAAGTTGGCAGATGGAGAACCCATCAACAATGACACCAGGACCTATCTCTTCTGCATGTATTATCTTTTTGAGAACCGAGTCTTTTTGAATACACTCCTTCCTAGGCCAGGAGGGATGGGGGTGGGCCTTGGACTTCCAACAGGGCAGGGCACCATGCCCTCTTTCAAGGAAGAAGGGGGAGGGAGGAGGGGTGGGGGGGTAGCGGGAGGGGACTGGGAGAAGGGGAAGAAAGGAAAAAAAATTTTATTTCTTTAATTATGTTCTTGAATGGAAAAAATAAAACAAAACAATGTATGAAAAAAAAAAGCAGCCTTTGCAGTCACATCTTATTTCCAGGAATTCTCATTCACACTGAACGCACTTCAAAACCTACTACCATATTGGACTGCAGTATGTGGGACAACTTGAGTCTGTATTCCCAGCCCATGTCGCTCATATTTGACTCTAAGATGTAATGTCATTTATTCCTTTTGAGATGAGAGCTATCTTCACATCAACAATGAAAAGCTGACAGGATAAAGACATGTGAATATAATATACATAACATGATCAAGAAATGTTCTTATTTATACACTCTCACATCTGGAGTTTTACCATATAAAATGGCAAAAAAAAAAGATTCACTTTGACATCTCTGACATTTGCAATCAGTACACAATACACGAGAAGCATACATTTGTGTTGCCTTGCTATTTAAAACTTAGTCTACATATTTTTGCTTTATCTAAATAAGAATTTGGGGGCTGTATATTCATGAAACATAGTTGAAATTCAAAAAATGACTGTATTTGTGATTATCAAAATTATTTAAAATGTGTAAAAATCGTTTAAAACTTTTGATTTTGTTATTACTGTAGATGAGTCATCCTACTAGTGCAAAGAATTTCAAATTTTGTTTCAAAAGCAGGTTGTGTGTGTGTGTGTTTACATGTATATGTATTTGTGATGCCAATTGCTCTGACTTTCTTTGCATGTTAAATGCGTTTATGTTTCCTAGGTATGTAAGCCTCCAAAATGCAAAGGTAGAGAATATATTGATAAGCTGATGTCATTTAAGCTAAAAGTACTAGTTGTACAATTTTTATCCAGGTTTATGTTACATGACGTTGTTTTCCTCTGGGCATGACATGATGATGTGTTGGACTTAGTCTAGTAGCTATGCCATCTAAAATGGAAAAATACAGATATTCCAGACCATGTCAATGGGAATGTAGTTATTGATTAGTATGAAAAATTATTCAGGAGACTCTCCTCTGGGATACTAACTATTGTATGTATTGCTAAGATTCTAGCCATCTTGGATGATGCTAGATTATACAGGAAGTAAAAGGTTAGCTGAACATGTTATTTCCATTATTCAACTATCATTAAGATCAATATCAATGATGAGATGGAACTTCGTTTACTCCAAATTATCTTGGTGTTGCCCCTGTTCCTGTAAGTAGCCATTGACCTTATACACCACACATTAACCTCTTACATATTGATTTGTCAAACTGAACCTTGGTGTAACCAATGCTATGGTTTGTCATTGTTGGCATCTCAAATGAATATTTTTTGTTCATATCTCCTAAAGAAAATTAAAACAATACCTGTGTCCATGTATAGCTAATCGTGGCAGCTTTAAACACATTATCAGGATATGTCATTTCACATTGCATTCAAATTTGATGATTAAAATTATTAATGGTTAAAATTATTAGGAATTACAGAATACATCTGTAAACAAGTAAATTCTACCTTATCTAGAACACATTTTAATTTATTCTTAAAAGAAAAATTAAACAAGATTTATGTATAAAAACATACAGTTATGAACAAATTGTGTTACTCTTTAAATAACAGAAATTGAAATGTGTTCCTGAAAAGAACATTATAAGAGCTTCAATGTTCTAACATGATATTGTCAATAATTATTGGTGTGTTTAAATGCTATGTCAAATTGAAGTAGATTGCTTTGTCATTTACTAAATTTTCAATAGAATTTTAACCATGGTCATTCTAAATAATTCTTATCTCCAGTTTTGATCCTCTTCTAAAGAAAAACTAAATTCATGGAAAATACAAATGCTTAACTTCCAGCCTAGACTTTCTTTAAATATTTGCTCTTATGTGTTGCATTTTTTGTTTTCCTTATAAATTTTTTTATTGGCATTCTGTGTCATACAAATCTTACAACAAAATCAACTAAGAAGAGCTTCTGAGATTGTAGAACACACCAGAGAACAGGCAATATTACACTCAGGCTGAACTCATTCAGGCCACGTTCACATAAGCCACCTTTCCTACACCCTCTGACTGTTAGAATCGGACATTTTATTGGCATATGTCATCACCCTTTCTACTCCGGTGGGACCACAGCAAAAGTGGGATAGATTTCTTCCCACAAAATTATTCATCAATATAACCATTGTACAAAATTGTATAGAAACAATGGGAGAAATTGCTATGTTTGAAATAAACTCAAGCTGGAAATGATGGGACATATATGTAATCTGCAAACTTCAAAGGATGAAGCAGGAGGATAATGAGTTTGGGTTTAACTTGAGTTGTTTAGAAAGACCTCATAATTGTCTTTCAAGCAACTGCCATCTTGGGTTTCTCAGCTGTGCCTGCTTGAAATATCATCCCAATTGGGCTTGTTGACTGTTTACATCCCTCATGGAGGGATAGGAAGTGTCATGAGATACTCAAATGAATATCCACCCTCTGTTTCCTACCACCTATTGTACACAACTCTGCCTTAATTGCACGTGAGCTTGGTGGGAAGCCAGAGTATACAGGTTGGAAAGAGTTGAGGCAGAGCATTCTATCTACTCAATTAAATGGAAGCACTCATCAATGCTGAGCATAAGTTTATAGGTGCAGCCTGATAAAAGACAAACACCCATAACCCTGTAAACATCCCCTAATCTGTGTCCTATAAGGAAGCTCAACAAACACATTGTTCTCCAGAGTAAACTTTGGGTGCATCTTGCCTCCATAAGTCATTAGGAACTTCGGGGAAAGGAGAGAATTGCTTATGTCTTCCCCAATGAAGGAAATTTAGGACCATGTTGTTTCAAAGTCAACAACAAAAATGGAGTTACTTATGTCAGTCCTTCTAGAATTAACCAAAGCACAAAGCTTATGGAAACATGGTTTTCTGTATGGTTACCTGACACTAAATCTCTCCTACTAGAATTCATTCTTTTTTTATTTTTTTTTAAATCTTTTTAATTTCAAATATATACTCTATTTATAACATCACCTCATTCAAAAACTTCCCATGTCCTCTCCCCCCACCGTTCCCAAATTCATGGTTTCTTTTCTTTAATTATTGTTGTCTAACACATATGTATGCACACACACACACACACACACACACACACACACACACACACTCAGAGAATACATATGTTGTGAAAGACTATAAAAACACCATTGATGAGTCAACTTAGTGCTGCTTGTATGAACAGGTTTTCAGAGTTGATCAGTTGGTCTTGGGTAACTAATCAGGAGTTCATTTCTAGGGATGATTAATTCTCACATTCAGTAGTCATTAGCTGCTCTTTCTTTAGAGGTGGGGTCAAGTGAGATTACCTCATATCATATACTTCAAACACTGATTTTGAAAGAGTAAAATTGAATCTGACACAAAACCCTCCTCCATGAAAAGTAGCTTTCATAAGATCAGAAGACACAATGCCAGGGGAAGACACAATGCCAGGGGAAGACACAATGCCAGTGGAAGACACAATGCCAGGGGGCAAGGGAGAAAAATAACCAACAGCCCTTACCAGCTGTGATGCTTATGAACCACAGCAATAACCAGAATTGAAAGGTATCTACAAAAGTGCAATATTGCCAATTGCAGCCTGGTGGTAACAAACAGCTGACTAATAGAACTGAAAGTACATTTAAAGGGAAGAAATTCATGCCTGGAACTGTAAATCTAACCGAATGTCTGCTAAAGTTATCAATCCTGAAGGAATAACCAAAATTGCCACTTTCCCAATCTTCATAATCTTCTAAATACAATCTCAATCTTCACCTTTATAGATACACTTAAGTGTACTTCTCACCTCTCCTCAAAGAGCCTGCTGATGCTGCTTCTCCACCTCCTTCCTTTTATTCTTCTTTTTCTGGAGATGGACACTATTACATAAAGCCAAAACTGGCCAGTCACAAATGGTCAAAATTCAGAGAACCACTGATTTGGGGTATCCAGCCCCATCTGATACATCTACAATCTACAATCCATACACCTACATCACAGGAAACATTGTAGAAGAGGAGGCAGAACTATTGCAATACACAGAGTTACTAGAACATCTACTGCAAAAAAAAAAAATGTGTCATCTATATTTAACATGGTAACTACAGCCATTAACTTGAAACAAATTGGTTGCCCAAAATTCATTCTTCGTGGGCTGTAGTCCTGGAACTATTTTCACAGAGAATAGGAATCACTGAAGAACTTATTTAGCTGAGTGTCTTCAGGTTGCGGGTCCCTATTATATTATGTTTTATAACAATGCTTCTACTTTCAGGTTTAAGCACTTGGCACTTCAATTCAACTTAAATGATTTAGACCCTAAATGATTTCACCCTCTCATATAGTAGTTTATTTCAAGACTACTGACTACTAAGCATACTGACTACTAAGACCCCAGTTCCCTCTAGATAGAGGAATGTTCAAGTGCAAGAGGGAAATTAAAACAAGCACTTAAAAGTTGCTTTTACTAAGATGTGTTACCTGCTTATCTATGCACTCCGTTTGGCTATTAGACTACCCTGGCTTTTTATTTTTTCATTTCTAAAATTGCTGTATTTAACATCAGTGCAGGAGGCTGGATTATGAAGACTCCAAAGAAAAGATAGAAATTCTTACACTCCCTACCTATAATAAGAATAGAGTTATGAAGTTTTCTTAACTCCAAAAATGGTAGGAATAATAGAAAGAATAAACCCATTTCATTTTTTCAAAAACAAGCATCTTTCAAGTTGTATTCTGTCTACATTACAAGATAAAATATATCTGGAGACAATCTGGGTTTTAGATCTCCATCCTAGAGCAAAGAACAAATTAGCCAATCTCGCCTAAATTCTCATATGTTCTAGCTTTTATCTCATGCCTTAATATATCTTGTAAGGTGGGCACAGTTTTCACAAGCGTGTTGGGTGGAGAAACCAGATTTCCTTTCCCTTTTAGCTACACACACATACATGCAATTCTTTGTTGCCACTATATTAATTGTTGTAGACTCCTTGTGCCATAAAAATATTTGTGATTTTCATATATATATATTATATTTAGAATGCAAATAACAGGAGAAGATATTATAAAGCTAGTGTTAGTGGTGACAATGTTTTCTGGACTTGTGGTCATGTGTTCATAGATGTACCATGACTACCATATTTAAAGAAAAATAATTTCCATGGAAAACTCTGTACTATAGTGTCTCTCTAGCAATTAAAACTATGAGACATTGGCACCTACAGGGTATATTTGTAAACAAGTGAAATTTGCCTTATCTTTAAAAAGCAACGTTTTTAAGTCTTAAAAAGCACATTAAATGAAGATTAATATATAAACATGACCAATAATAGGCAAATTACATTACTCTTTAAGCTGAACAAATGTGAATATATTTCATTTTTTTATTTTAAATTTATTTATTCATTTTCCATCTTAACGCCAATTTCCTCTCCCTCCTCTCTTCCCATTTCCTCAGCCCCAATCCACTCCATCTCCATTTCTCTTCAGTAAAGAGCAGGGCTCCAATGAATATCAACAAGACATGGTATATCTAACAAGTTGCAATAAAAGTAAGCCCCTCTCTTTGAATTAATACAACCCAGTATGAGGAACATGGACCCAAAAGCCAGCAATAGAGTTAGAAACAACTCCTAATCCCACTCCTAGGAGTCTCACAAGAAGACTAAGCAATACAACTATATGCATAGGGCCTAGGTCAACCCCATACAGCCTCCTTGGTTGTCAGTTCAGACTCTGTGAGCTCCCATGAACCCTGGTTAGTTGATTCTGTGAGATTTCTTGTGATGTCCATGACCTCTCTGGCACCTATAATCCTTCATCCTTCTCTTTAGCAGGATTCCTTGAGCTCAGCCTAATGTTTGGTTGTAGGTCTCAGCATCTATTTCTTTCAATTGCTGGATGATGCCTCTTTGCTGATAATTGCACTAGGTATCAAACTATGAGTACAGCAGAATATCACTAGTCATCATTACATTGACATTTTTTTCTCCAGTCATGTTTAGTTCTATCCTAAGTATCTTTGCCAGCCAATCTCTGGACTCAGACAGTGTTAGATATGGTCTCACTATCAAGGCATGGGTCTCAGACTGGCCCAGTCACTGGCTGGCCATTTCCACAATCTCTGTGTCATCCTTACCTGAGCACATCTCATATGCAAGACAGAATCTAGGTCAAAGGTTATGTGGCTTGGTTGCTGTCCCAGTCCCCCGCACTGGAATATTTGTCTGTTAGAGGAAATGGTCAGTTGAGGCTACCTATCTTTTACTGCTAGGAGTATTAGCTGAGGTCAGTCATCCTTGTAGAATCCTGTAGTTTCCCTTGCACCAGGTTTATAACTGACACCAAAATCAGTTCCCCCTTTAAGGTAGTCTCTTCCACTATTCTCCCCCACCTTTCCACATGGAAATAGAAAAAAATCATCCTGAGTGAGATAACCACATACAGAAAGATAAGCATGGTATGTACTCACTTGTAAGTGTATAGTAGCTAGAAAGTAAAGGAGAACCATGCTACAACCCACAGTCCCAGTGAGGCTATGTAACAATGAGGGCTCAAAGGGGGTCACTTGAATCTCCCTGGGAAAGGGAATAGAAGAGAATTCATAGGTGGGCTATTTCCAGACATTTTCCTTTGAATTTCTTGGTGTCATTTTTTTAACAGCTAAGTAATACTCCATTATATAAATTTACCACATTTTCTTTATCCATTCTTTATTTGAGGAACATCTAGGTTGTATTCAGGTTCTGGCTTTTGTGTATAAAGTTGCTATGAACATAACTGAACAAGTGTCATGGTGGTATGATCGAGCACTTTTGGGTATATTACCAAGACTTGCTGGGTCATGAGATAGCTAAATTTTTATTTTTCTGAGAAATACCATATTGATTTCCAAGGTTGCTGTACAACCATGCACTCCCAATAACAATGAAGGGACATTCAAATTGCACCATATCATCTCCAGCATGAGCTGTCATTGGTTAACTTGATTTTAGCCATTCTGAAAGGTAGAGTCCTTTTGATTTGCATTTCCCTCATAGCCAACGATGTTGAACATTTCTTAAGTGTTTCTCAGCCATTTGATATTCTTCTGTTCAGAACTCTTTGTTCATTTCTATACCACCTTTTCTAATTGGATTATTTGGGATTTTATGTCTAGTTTTTTGAGTTTTTTTAAATATATTTTGGGAAACAGCACTTGTTCGGATGTGGGCTTGATGAAAATCATTTCCCTTTCTGGAGGCTGCCATTTTGTTCTATTGATGTTGCCTTTGCCTTACAGAGGTTTTCAGCTTCAGGAGGTCATATTTATTAAATGTCAATCTTACTGTTTGTGCTATTGGTGTTCTATGCAGGAAATTGCCTTCTATGCCAGTGCAATAAAGGCTATTCCCCGCTTTCTCTTCTATCAGGTTCAGTGTAACTGGATTGAAGTTATGGTCTTAGATCCACTTGGACTTAAATTTTGTACAGAATGATAGATACAGATCTATTTGCATTCTTCTCCATGGCAACATCCAGTTTTATAGGCAAAAGTTGTTGTAGATGCTTTATTTTTTTCACTGTATAATTTTGGCTTCGTTGATAAAAATAATATGGCCATATGTGTGGAGATTTAGGTCTGCGACTTTGACAATTCCATTGATATACCTGTCTGTGATTATGCCAATGTCAGGGATGGTGATAGCCATGAAATTTCTTTTATGGTACAGGATTGTTTTCACTAATCTTAGTTTTTGTTGTTGTTGTTGTTGTTTTTCCATGTGAGGTTGAATACTTTTCTTTCAAAGTCTATAAAGTTTTGTGTGGCGATTTAAATGTGGATTGTGTTGAATCTGTAGATTGTTTTTGGTAAAAATGGATTTTTTACTATGTTAATTCTAGAGATTCTTGAGCATGTAGATCTTCTGTCTTCTGATACCTTCTACAATTACTTTCTTCAAAGAGTTGAAGTTTTTGTCATACAGGTCTTTCATTTGCTTAGTTAAAGTTAGCCAAAGATATTTTATATTGTTTGTACGTATTTTAAAGGGTGGTATTTACCTGATTTATTTTTCAGCCCATTTTATCACTTTATATCAGAGGGCTACTGATATTTTTTAGTTAGTCATATATCCAGCCATATCACTAAAGGTGTTTATCTGCCATAGGAGTTCCCTGATATAATTTTTGGGTGTCTTATACATAATATCATATCATCTGCAAATAATGAAACTTTGACTTCTTCCTTTTCAACTTGTGTCCTCCGGGTCTCCTTTAGCTGTCTTATTGTTCTAGCTAGAAAAACAAGTACAATAGTGAATAGATAAAGAGAGAATGAGCAGCCTTGATTTCTTCTAGGTTTTAGTAGAATTGCTTTGAGTTTCTCTCTATTTAATTTAATATTGGCTATTGCCTTTCTGTAAATTGTTTTTATTATGTTTAGCTATGCCCCTTCTATCCTTAATCTCTCAAAGACCTTTATCCTCCAGGGGTGGTAGACATTGTCAAAAGCTTTTTTACCATATAATAAGATGATCATTTGTTTCTTTTACTTTAAGTATAGTGTATTACATTGCCATATTTTTTATTATTTTTAAAAAGAAATCGAACTATCATTTTTCATTTTACATACCAATCCCAGATCTTACTCCCTTCCCTCCTCCTATCCCCTCCACTTACCTATGCCATCCCACCCCCCATGCACTTCTCAGAAACGGTAAGATACATTGCTTTGGGGAAGGCACAAGGCCCTCTCTACTATATCTAGGCTGAGTAAAGTATCCATCAAAAAAGAACAGATTCAAAAAATGCCTGTAAAAGCAGTAGGAATAAATTCTGGTGCCAATGTCCCGCAGTCTGCCCCAGCCATACAACTGGCACCCAAATTTAGAAGGACTAGTTTGGACCTATGCTATTCCCTTCCCTGTCTGATTGGACTTGAGAGCTCCCATTAGCTCAGGTAAACTGTTTCAGTGGGTGTACCTATCATGGTCTTGACCTCTTTGCTCATATTCTCACTCCACATATTCTTCAACTGCATTTAGGAGCTCAGTCCAGTGCTCCGATGCAGGTCTCTACCTCTGTTTCCATCAGTTGCTGGATGAAGTTTCAATGGTGATATTTAAGATATTCATCAGTTTGACTACATGGCAAGGCCAGTTTGAGCACCCTTTCCTCTACTATTGCTTAGAGTCTTAACTGGGGTCATCTTTGTGGATTCCTGGGAATTTCTCTAGTTCCAGGGTTTCTTGCTAACCACAATGGCTCCTTCAATCAAAATATATCTTTCCTTGCACTTATCTGTGTCCTTCCTCCATCTCCACTATCCTGTTCCCTCAAGTTCTCTTCCCACTCCCTGTCTGCCCTAGTGTTTACCTTCTACCCTCCCTACTCCCCCCACTCCAATGCATTCAAATATCAAGATGTCATTGTTTTGTTTTTTTCTACTGATAAGGACACTAATGTGTAAATGTGCCAGATTTTCCTCACCTATTCTTTGCTTTAGGTTGTTAGGTTGTTTCCAGGTTCTGGCTATTAAAAAATAATGCTGCTATGACCATAGCCGAACAAATGTCCTTGTAGTATGATTGAGTATCTTTTGGGTATTTGCCCAAAAGTGGTATTGCTGGGCCTGGGGATAGGTTGATTTCCAATTTTCTGAGAAACCCCATACTGATTTCCAAAGTGACTGTACAAGTTTGCATTCCCACCAGCAATGGATGAGTGTTCCCCATACTCCACATCCTCTCCAGCGTAAACTATCATTGGCGTTTTTGATCTTAGCCATTCTGACTGGTGTAAGATTGTATGTCAGAGTTGTTTTGATTTGTATTTCCCTGTTGACTGAGGTTTTTGTCCTGCCTGACCCTGCAGCCATTCAGCTCCAAAAAAAAAAAAAAAAAAAAAAACCACAGAAGTCTACTTTAATCATTTAATCATAAACTGGTTGGCTATTAGCTCAGACTTCTTTTTAACTCTTATAACTTATATTAGCCCATTATTCTTATCTATGTTAGCCATGTGTCCTGGTACCTTTCATCAGTGAGGTGTTCTCATCTTGCTTCCTCTGCATTTGTGTGAAGACTGCAAACTGTGTGTTTATTCTTCCTAGAATTCTCCTGTTCTCACTACCCCACCTCTACTTCCTGCCTGATCACACCACCTATACTTCCTGCCTGGCTTATTAAACAAGTACAAGAAACAAATCTAAACCATTGTCCCACATCACTTCCCCCTTTTTTCAAAACAAGAACCCTGAATCAAATCACCCTTGTTTAGCTTTCTTTCTGACAATTATCCATACAACTTGTAATCAATACTCTAAACAAAGAAAAACATCCATAATCCATTTTTGGGGAATGTGGGCATAGTTTTCTAGGTTTCTTCCTGCTGATTGGGAGTACAGGGACCTAAAGAAAATTTATAATTATGATCAAGTACTGATTGGAAAATTCTGTGAGGCTTGATCATCTCAGCCAGCAGTCTTGAAACTGTTCTGGATGTAGAACTCAGAGGAAACTCCAACAGACATCCTCTGAAACATTGAATTATCTGGGCCATCTGCTCCTATCAGAGATTGCTTAGGGGGTCTTAATTGATAAAACTTGATTTTTCTTAGCCCAGCGTGAATGCACAGCTTCTCATTTCCTGTGGAAACAAAAACAAAACTTCCTCACCAAAGTAACATATCTTTTGACTTAAATTTTGAAGTCAAAGGATTTTTAAAATATGAATGTTAGATTAATTCAGCAGCATTTTTAATCAAATGTGTTTTAGTAGTTGTTGCTCCTTCCTCAGCATTCAAACAATTCAAAGAGAACATAACATACAGTATCTAGACTCTCTGTGTATTTTCCCACTTTACATGGCTTTATTTTAAACTATCTCTTTTGTTTTTATTTTTAAATTTTATTGTTTTTTGAGTCTAGTTTTCTTTGTATATCTTTGGCTGTTCTGGCACTCACTCTGTAGACTAGGTTGTCCTTGAACTCATAGAGATCTACCTGCCTCTGCCTCCCTGTGTTGGGATAAAAGGTGTGTGCCACCACACCTTGAACTCTCAGAGATCTGACTCCCTCTGCCTCCCAAATGTAGGGATAAAAATGTGTATGCCACCACACCTTGAATTTACAGAGATCTGCCTGCCTCTGCCTCCCAAGTATTGAGATTAAAGGTGTGTGCCACCCCACCCAACTACTCTCTTTCTTTATTTTGAGACTTTATCCTTTTTCATTTTTCTCCCAAACCTACATATATTTATAAACACACTGTAAACTGTTTAGAGATTTATTTTTTGTCTGAATCTAGCTTTACTGTATATCTCTCTTTTTCTGACCACATGGGTCTTTAATTTGCTAAGCAATATGGCTAAAATTAAAGCTGTGGCTTTGATGGCTGGATCCACCCCATTTCTTAGCTTTCTGAGACTCTAGCCTCATGGCAGAAGTACTGGCCAGAGCCATTTTTTTTTTTTTTTGCCACAACTCTATGGAGTTTCAAGGTCCCTGCCACCACCAAGAAGCATGCTATTGGCTACTCACCAACACCATTTAAGTGTTTGGTGTCAGGGCCTCTTTAAAAAGCTGCAAGGTTTAACAGCTAAAGCTGAGTCAAGAAGCCTCTCTTAAATGTGATGCGCTTGTTTCTAGCAAAGAGAACCCACCCAAGAAAATGCTTCTATCAATAAGCCATGCTTAACTCTAGTCTTTTCTGTCTAGAATTACTTCCCAAGCTCTTTCAGGCTTTATGTGGATGCAGTTGTTCATTTGGACACAATTTGTTGACCAAGATTTCTGTTCTAAACAGTCCGGAAGTCATTCAGTCCCAAAGAAACACACAGAGGTCTACGTTAATCATAAACTGGTTGGCTGTTAGCTCAGGATTCTTATTAACTCTTATAACATATTAGCTCATTAGTCAAGTGTATGTTAGCCACGTGTCTTAGTACCTTTTATCAGCAAGGCATTCTCATCTTTCTTCCTCTGAATCTGGGTAACAACTGCAGACTGCATCTTTCCTCTTCCTAGAATTCTCCTGTTTTCATTGCCCCACCTCTACTTCCTGCCTGGTCCCCCCACCTATAATTCCTGCCTAGCTACTGGTCAATCAGCATTTTATTAAATAAGTACAAGACATAAATCATTACAGGGTAAAACTATTGTCCCACAGCATTTCCCGGATGGCTAAGGATGTTGAATATTTCCTTTAGTGTCTTTTTGCCATTTGAGATTAATCTGGTGAGAATTCTCTGTTTAGTTCTATACACCATTTTTTAATTGTGTTATTTATAATTTTGAAGTCTAATTTCTTGGGTTCTTTATACATTTTGGAGATCAGTCCTATGTCTGATGTGGGGTTGGTGACTATCTTCATCCATTCAGTAGGCTGCCTTTTTGTCTTATTGACTGTGTCCTTTGTTTTACAGAAGCTTCTCAATTCAGGAGATCCCATTTATCTACTGCTGCTCTCACTGTTTATGCTTTGGTGTTATATTTAGGAAGTAGTCTCCTGTGCTATGCATTAAAGACTACTTCCTACTTTCTCTTCTATTAGTTTCAGTGTGGTCAGATTTATATTGAGGTTTGTAAGCCATTTGGACTTGAGTTTTGTGCATGGGGATAGATATGTATCCATTTTCACTCTTCTACATGCTGACACCCAGTTACACCAGCACCACTTACTTATTGAAGATTTTTTTTCATTTTTCAATTGTATAATTTTAGCTTCTTTGTCAAAAATCAGGTCTTTTATAGGTGTGTGGATTAATATCCAGGTCTTTGATTTGATTCCATTGGTCAACCTTTCTGTTTTTATGCCAATAGCAAGCTGTTTTCATTACTGTAGCTCTATAAGAGATCTTGATGTCAAGGATGGTGATGCCGCTGGAAGTTCCTTTACTGTACAGGATTGTTTGGGCTATCCTGGATTTTTTGCTTTTCCATAATAAGAAGTTGATTATTTTTCTTTCAAAGTCTGAAGCATTGTGTTGGGATTTTGATGGAGATTGCATTTAATATATAGATTGCTTTTGGTAGGATTGCCATTTTTATTATGTTGATCCTACCTATCCAAGAACATTTTCTGGTATCATATTCAATTTCTTTCTTCAAAGACTTAAAGTTCTTGTCAAACAGGTCTGTCACTCTTTGGTTAGTGTTACCCCAAGATATGTTATGTTATTTGTGCCTACTGTGAAAGGTGATGTTTCTCTGATTTCTTTCTTTGCTTTTTGTAATCATTTGTATACATATGGGCTAATGATTTTTTTGTTACCTTGTATCCTGCCACATTACTGAAGGTATTTATCAGCTGTACGAGTTTGCTAATAGAGTTTTCAGGGTCACTTATGTATACTATACTACCATCTGCAAATAATGATAGTTTGACTTCTTCCTTTCTAATTTGAATCCCCTTGATCTCCTTTTATTGTCTTATTATTTTAGCCAGAATTTTAAGAACTATATTTAATAGATATAGAGAGAGTGGGCAGCTTTCTCTTGCTCCTGATTTTAGTGGGATCACTTTGAGTTTCTCTCCATTTAATTTTATGTTGGCTGTTGGCTTCCTGTATATTGCTTTTATTATGTTTAGATATGTTCCTTGTATCCCTAATCTCTCCAAGACCTTTATAATAAAGGGGTGTTGAATTTTGTCGAATGCTTTTTCATCATCTAGTGAGATGATCATATTTTTTTTCTTTCAGTTTATTTATATGATGGATTACATTGATAGATTTTTGTATGATGAACCATCCCTGCATCTCTGGGATTAAGACTACTTGATCATGGTGCATGATTTCTTTGATGTGTTCTTGGATTTGTTTTTCCAGTATTTTATTGAGCATTTTTGCATCAGTGTTTATGAGTAAGATTGTTCTGTAATTCTCTATCTTGGTTGAGTCTTTGTGTGGTTTTGGTATCATGGTTACTTTAGCCTCATAAAAAGAGTTTGGCAATGTTTCTTTCTGTTTCTATTACATGGAAAACTTTGAGGAGTATGGGTATTAGCCCTTCTTTGAAATTCTGGTAGAATTCTACACTGAAACCATCTCGTCCTGGGCTTTTTTTGGCTGGAAAGATTTTGATGACAGCTTCTAGTTCCTTTGCATGTTATAGGCTTATTTAAATTGTTCATCTGCTCTTGATTTAATTTTGGTATGTGGTACCTTACAGAAAATTGTCCATTTCTTTTACATTTTCCAATTTTGTGCAGAACAGGTTTTTGTAGTATGACCTAATTATTCTATGAATTTCCTCAGTGTCTGTTTTTATATCCTACTTTTCATTACTGATTTTCATAATTTGGATGCTCTCTCTCTGCCTTTTGATTAGTTTGGATGAGGGTTTGTCTATCTTGTTGATTTTCTCAAAGAATAAGCTCTTTGTTTTCTTTGTCTCTATTTTATTGATTTCAGCCCTAAATTTGATTATTTCCTGTTTTCCATTCCTCTTTGGTGAGTCTGCTTCTTTTTTAAAAACAGTGGTTAGATGCCACAAAGTAGGTGACAATGCCTTAACTCTATGCATGCTGTTAAATGGAAGGGCCTCTTCCATACTTGTCAAGGGGAGTGCTAACTTTCTCTCCTTCCATACAACACACATTCTCCTATTTTTAAATGTGGAACCATCCATGCATCTTTGGTATGAAGCTGACTTGATCACGGTCACTGATCTTTTTGCTTTATTCTTGGATTCAGTTTGAAAATATCTTATTGATTATTTTTGCATTAATGTTTATGAAAGAATTTGGTCTGTATTTCTCTTTCTTTGTTGAGTCTTTGTATTTTTGGTACCACAGTGAAAAAAATTCTGAAATGTCCCCTTTGTTTCTATTTTGTGGAATAATTTGAAAAATATTGATTTTTGCTATTATTTAAAAGTCTGGTAGAATACTGTGTGTTACCTTCTGGTAGTAGACTTTTTTTTGGAGGGTTAGGAATCATGTAATTAGAGCTTCCATATAACTAGAGGCTATAAGTATATTTACATTGATTATCTGATCTTTAACTTTAATAAATGGTATATAGGATAAAACCATCCATTTATTTTAGATTTTCCAGTTTCATGGAGTAAAGGTTTTTAAAGTACATCCTTATGATTTTTTGCATTTCTTCATTATCTCTTGTTCCATTTTATAGCCCCCTTTTTGTTTCTTATATTGTTAATTTGATTGTTTTCTCTCTGCTATTTATTTATTTTGAATAAGTGTTTGTCTTTCTTGTTAATATTTTAAAGAACAAACTCATTCTTTCATTGATTCTTTGTATTGCTTTCTTTGTTTTTATTTTATTGTTATCAGCACTCAGTTTGATTATTTTCTGCCATCTACTTCTTTTTGGTGTGCTTCCTTCTTCTCATCCTAGAGCTTTCGGGGTGTTGTTAAGTTGCTAGTAGGAGATCTTCTACATTCTTTATGAAGAATCTTAAAGCTAGGAACTTTCCTCCTAGCACCGATTTCATTGTGCCCCATAAGTTTGGGTATGTTGTGTGTTCTTTTAGCCTTTGTATTTTTATTGGTGAATTAAGTTCCTTGATATTGAAAAATATTAATGACCAATGATTGTTAATTCTTTTGGTCTTGCTGGTATGAGATTATCTATTGCTTTGTTTTTGGGTGGAGGTTTTGTTTTTTGTTTACTACATTCTGTAGGACTGGATTTGTGAGAGAAAATTTCTAGTAATGACTTTGTCATAAAATATCTTTTTGATTTGATCTACGGTGACTGAACATTTTGATGGATATAGTAGTCTGGGCCAGCATTTGTGGTCCTTTAAAGTCAAGATATCTGTCTATACCCTTCTGGCATTTAAGTATTCATTGACAAGTCAGGTGTTATTCTAATAAGTCTGCCTTTATACCTGGCTTTCTTTGTTCTGTTTGTTTAATGTTTTGATTATTATATGACATTGAGAATTTATTTTCTGATCCAGTATATTTGTTGTTCTTTAAGCTTCTTCTGTCTTTATCAGCATGGCCTTTTTTAGCTTAGGAAAATTTTCTTCTTTGATTTTGTTAAATATGTTCTCTGGGTTTTTTAACTGGGATTCTTTTTCTATTTCTAATATTCTTAGTTTTGGTCCTTTCATAATATCTCAGTATCCTGGATGCTTTGGGTTAGGAGTGTTTTTTTTTTAATTTAACATTGTCTTTGACTAGTGAATATATGTCTTCTATCATATATTCAATGCCCAAGACTCTCTCTTCCATCTCTTGGATTCTATTATTGACATTTGTGTCTGTAACTCCTGTTTGCTTACGTAAATTTCCATGTCCAGAATTCCCTCAGGTTGTACTTCTCTTTATTGTTTCTATTTCAATTTTCATGTCTTGAATTGTTTCCTTTATCTGTCTGATTTCTTTTTCTTAGTTTTCTCTGCATTCTCTACTATAAAATATAAAAATTTCTCCAATTTTTATAATCTTTTCTTTTATTTCTTTGAGGGAGTTTTTAATTTTCTCTTTAAGGACCTTTATAATCTTCATAAAATTGTTTTTGTGGTAATTTACTTATGCTTCATCAGCATAGGAATATTCAGACCTTGCAATCGTGGTATAGCTGGGGGTGGTGTGTCATATTGCTCTGGTTCTTATTGATTGTGTTCTTACACTCATTTATAGTCATCTAGTTTTGGAATGATTATGTGTAGGTCCTGATTTCTGAGTTTGGCTCTGTTGGATGTGTGTTTTGCTCCTAGGTTTCTGTTTCCTTTTTTTCTTCTATTCATTGTTACCTGGATTTCTAGTGCCTGACTGACATGGAGTGTCCTGTATATGTGTTGCTTTCATTTGTTGATTTAAAAAAAAGCTGTTTCAGACAATGGCTCAACAGAGTAAATCTGGTAAGATATCTGAACAGAGAGAGAGTAGACAGAGTCGGGGGAGATGCCATGTAGCCACAGAAGGAGAATTACCACTAAGCCACAGTCCTGTGAAGATACAGAGATTAATAGAAATTGATTAATTTAAGATGTAAGAACTAGCTAGGAATATGCCTAAGCCATTTATCAAACATTATTGTGATTAATATAGTTTCTGTGTGATTGTTTGTGTCTGGTGGGCCAGAAAATGAAAGTACAGTTTCTATTGACAGCTGACTTGACTTCTGGTCTAGTAAGGAATCTCTATCCAAATTGGGAGTTGGCCTTCTAGTGGTTAAAAGTGTGGCTCTATGTTCTTATGACAGGTTTGGCCTGACTGCTATGGTCTGTAATTAAGCTACTGAAGTCTCCTTCACAGGCTGGTCTGTTCTGTATCCGAGCAATGGAATTCTGCTCAAGTGGGGGCAGGGCCCAGTCCTTGTGATGGGGTGCGAAGGAAAGAGCCTCAGAATTGGTCCTTGAGAATCAGAATCTGGGGAGTGGCAGGCAGGTCACTCACCTGTTCTTCTGACTGTTGGTGACTGTACCTGAGCAGATGTAGTTGGTCAGAGTTAAGGAATAGGACTAACTATGCAGAAAATGATGGCATGAGAAGGTTTACATAGTGGAATGGGTCTTGGGGAAAATATAACCCAGAGAGTTTGGCCATCCAGCTGGCATGTGGATCACTCAGCAGATCCTTTGCCTCATGAATTTTTCTCTAAGGAAAAAATTAAGAATGACTTATTTTGCTGAGACACTCTATATCTAATTATTATCCTAAAAATATATGCAATGGAAATGGCTTGAATGTTTTGCAAGTTTCTAAGCTTTCCTTGATTTGGTTTGTAATTTCCTTATAAAGCTTGATAGTTCTTGTACGTTGATATTCTTCAGAGGAAGAACAAAACAACTCATTTCTTCCAGTTAGAAACTTAATGCATTTTGCTGGAGCTGCAAGATGCTGAGTTTAAAACTGACCTTCAGAGAGGAATAAACAAGGAAAATTTTCTATACAACCTTCCCATGAAAAAATGTAACATGAGTAGACATAGAGAAGAATTCCAATGAAGTAAAAAAAATAGGGAAATCTGTCTACCTGAAACTCATAGTCTCAAAATTTAAGAATAGAGTCTGGCCTAGGAGACATAGGAAAGCTATATGACATCATAGAAAAGCTTTTTGATGCCACAGAAAAGGTGTATTTAAATATCTAAGTCCTGAACTACATGACTATATTTTTATGTGCTTGTCTATTGAGCTACTTCATTACCAATGCTTTTAACTTCTGTCATGTTTGAAAGTAATGTTACTATGATGTTTTATGTAAAAATCAGTTGCATATCTTCTACGTAATACATTTTTCTGTCATTTTTCTCTTTGTACATTTTGCGTCACCGATTTTTTTTTAGCATTTTTGATAACTAAGTTTATAAATGTTTCTAAACAATTGTCTATTATTCATTTAGCTTAGGTTTTTGTTTTCATAGCATAGATTTTAGAGCAAATTAGATCACAGCAAATTATGGAGAAATTACCTGATTGTTATGCAGCCCACTACATCATAAAGTTTCACTTTTATAATTAGATATATAATTAATCACATTATTCTTGGATGTTGAATTCGGTATGGATTTTCCATAACACAAAGAAGTCAAATTAATTGCTTGTGACAATATACATATTGCTGTGAGTTGACAGTTTACATAGAACTGTATAAAAAAGTATAGAACACACTGAGAAGTGAATGTAAAGACCACAAGCAAATGATGCATGTCTTGAATCATCTTCTCTTTCTTGATTTTCTAAGGATAGTTCATTTTTATAGATAAAATCCTATCAAATAAGAGTTAACAGAAAATTCTTGCTAAGTTAGCTTTTGTTCTTAGGTTTAAATTATCATTAAAAATACTTAAGATAACATACATGTACTTCTTTAAGGAAATGCTTATTGAACATTTGGTTCTCTGTTTCCAAGCCAAATTAGGAATACATATTCATCTTTTGGGGCCAAAAGAAACATCGGTTTCCAAGTGTTCCTGAGTACTATTTTTCTCTTTGGATTTTCAGTGTTCACAAAGCCTTTCTTTCTACATTTCTTGCCAAAGTGGTTTTTTAATCATCTTGGCAATAATGAAGATATTCTAAAGAGACATTTTGCCCCTTGATTTGACTATGAGGAACAATGAATCGAAAAAAAGGAATGGAATTTCTCTAGGAACCTTATGTTAGGAGAAAGAAAATCCTGGGAACCCCACTGCCAAACTACAGGGGATATTCATATCTCAGAAAGGAATTTTTACAGTTTTATTAACTAAAAAGAATATTTTTCCCACAGTATATTTTGTTCATGTTTGCTCTTCTCCCAGCTCTTCCCAGATCTTTCCCACCTCTCTACCCACCCAACTTATTTCCTCTTCTCTATTTCTCTTTCAAAAACAAAAATAAAACAAGAAACAAAAATCATACTTAAAAAAACAAGACAAACCAAAAAGTAAAATAAAACTAACAAAATCTCAAAATAAGTAAAAAAAAAAAACCCACACAAAGCAAAATGAAATAATAAAAAGTCCACAAAATATCACTGATTTATATTTTATTTGTCAGTTACTCCTGGTCATGTGGCCTGCCTTGAAGCATGAAGATATTTCCAATGAAATTCCACCGTAATACATTGATTTTCCTTTGTCAGCAAGTATAAGTTGTAGATAGTTTCTTGGTTAAGGGTGGGATACTGTGTCCACTTCCCCTCTCAGTGCTAAGGCTCCCTCTCTGGCTTGAACTCCTGCAGGTCTTATGTATGCAGCCACAGTCTCTGTGATTTCATATGTACATTGTTATATGCATCTGAACCATGCTGAATCCTATGGAGTTCACCATCTCCTTTGACTCTTCAATCTCTGTGCCTGCTCTTCCACATAGATCTTTGAGTCTTGAGAAGAGGAGTTTGATGAAGACATTCCATTTAAGAGAGAGTCTTCTTCAGTCTCTCTCTCTCTCATCTCCTGCTTAAAACTTTCACTCAAGTACCTCTATGCCTTACTATTTCCCATGTTTATAATGTTCAGAGCTTAATTGCCTCCCACATCTCCTTTCTTGCTACCTATCTTCTAGAGATATGACAACTTAAATACAGAAAATGTAAAAATCTAAAAACTGCATCTGCATATGAGAAAGACCATATCATGCCTGTTTCTCTAGGCCTAGATTATTACCTCACTCTGTTTAATATTTCTAATAACATTTATTTTTCTACAAATTTTATTATGGGTGCTTAATTGAATTCCATTGTATATATTACCATTTTTTTGCATTTTCTCAATGTTCTATCCATGTTTATTCTTTTTATCCTTTAATTTCATACAGAAAATGTGAATAATAATAGTACTTACCTAGTCAAATTTTCCAAGGAATTGGGATACATATTGACCAATGCCTAATGCTCACTAAAACAATTTTAAAAAGCTGCAAAAATCTAATTTTCTTTGTTTTGTTATTTTACACTACTCTGTTCATTATCACATCAAATATTTCTCCAAATTATCCTACTGCTATGGAATTTAAGTGTTTATTTTTATATTCTAGACATTTAATTTAGGCTACGAACAGAGCATCGATTTTGCTGTCTTCATTTAAACAGCAACCATTAAAAATAAAAGCCTATTCATTATCAAAAGCTAAAGAGGCACAGACTATATCAAATATAAACCCACATCTAATTTTTCTAAAGATATAGTGAAAGATGTAAAAAAATGTGCTTTTGAAGTTTTATGTATGACTTAAAATACTTTTCAATTTAAATGTCATTATTTGTCTTTTATCATAGGATGATTTAGAGTTGAATTTAAACTACTTAAATGTCTTTTAAAAAGTATAAATGTTGTTTAATTATTTCCTAGAACTTTATTTTACATATCTTCTAAAACTTATGATTCCGTGATAGAAAGTGTTTTGTTAAATTTGTAGATAGTATTATGAATACAGATCGTCCTAATTTCACTTAGGTTTCATTCCAAAAGTGGAATTTTTAATACTGTTGTTTTTTATTTTAAAAAAGTAATTTTATTGTAGTAGTTTGCATATCTTTGTGATGGATACATTTTGAAAATACAATATATAAGCCTGGTATATAATACTTTTATAATATTCTTTATCTGTATATTAATTAAAATATAATTCCATCATAGCATCATATTCCCTTCTCTTTCCTCCCTCCAATTCTTTCCATGTCCCCTACCTCTAGCACTCCTATGTCCCACCCCCATTTTAACAAAATTTGAAGGTCTGAATATAGTTTGAATATATATATATATATATATATATATATATATATATATATGGAGAGAGAAAGAGAGAGAGCGAGAGAGAGAGAGAGAGAGAGAGAGAGACTCAACAGGATATATATAGTTAAGGGACTCATTCCCAGGAGAGGCTAATTCTCTCTCTCTCACAAGTAATTTGTTCCCCTTCCACATTAATATAACTATTGCTATTGCCATATTTAGGGTCCTCTTTAGTCAGCCATGGAATATCATGTGTGTAGCTTTCCTCTCATTCCTAGGAGTCACAATCTCACATCAGATTAGTTCTGGAAATCATTTCCTGCCTTCTAGAAATTTTCCCTGACCATTAGGTACATGAGTTATGTTGTAGATACATGGACTGATCTCTTCATTTTAACCAGTTATCTTTCCTTGAATATTTTTATCTTGTTTTGTGTGTTTTCTGATATTACTAATGACTCATTGGTGCTTGTCCAGGTTGGTCAAGTATTCTACCCTGATCCTTCTTTGCTTTTTATTTTGAGACAGGATCTCACTTAGTTATCTAAAATGGCCAGCAACTGTAGCCATTCTTCATCTCCTCCAGAGTAACTGGGATTAAAGGCCTGCACTACTAGTCTCAGAACAAAGTATAATGTTTCTAAACTTGGTAGTCCTTATTCTTTTTTATTCTCAATAACCAAAAATCATAAAATAGTTGTTTATTTACTGAAGCATCACAGAGAGCACAGTGCCTAGTAACTCAAGTTGTTCGTTTTACCAAATGATGAAATTTTATCAACTACCAGAAATTTGTTGTTCATGTTCTCAATTCCTCTCTCTGTTTCTTCTCTCTCAACTTCTTCTGTCCGTTTTTAATTTTCCTGCTAGAAGATGTATTTTGATGCATTAAGGTACTAATTGTTATATTTTTCAAGAGATGACTATATTTAAATATTCCTTGATTATACAAAGAATTTGTCTAATATTGACTGTTCTCAAAGAAATTAAATGAGAGTATATATGTTCCAATATTGATGGACTTTTCTAAGTTCAAATAAGACTTCCATTAGAAAAATCACAAGTTTTACTTAAGTCTCTATGGAAAAAAACAAAACAAAGAAAATTAATAATAATTCAGAATGAAAATGTAAACTTATTGAGTAGGTATATTGGCAATATTTAATATAGTTAAATTTTCCTTTTTCTGGTAGATCCACCAAATGTTTTAAAAGCCAATAATAACTATACAACTTTAATATATCTTACTGTTTTAGTGATAAGTTAAAGCTTGTCTATCATAGTTTACGTTTTTGTTTCTGTAATTTTCATCATGTTCCTCATTTTTTTACCTTTTCTTGTGGGTTATATGAGGAAATATATAATTACATTTGAATTTTTTAGTGATCTGATAATATTTTTTACTTATGCTAATAATATGGTGGCTTTCTATTTAGATAAAAAAGACAACATTTTGACAGTATTTGAAAAGTATAAAGATCACAAGTCACCCTTGAATAATTTTATTTGCCACAACTTGAAATATAATTATCCTTGTCAGCTTTTCTATGTACATGAAGACGCATACTGTACAATGTAATAATATTTTAATTTGGCCCCCAAATATAATTTACAAATCTCAAGAGAGGAAAGAATATTTTATCCACACACATATAAAATAGGTACTCGGAATTTACCTGTAGCATGAGGGCCTGGTTGGTTTCTGTCCTCCCATCAGGTCCCACAGTTAATATGTCCCGAAGAAAATTCACAGAGGTCTCCAGAAGAATATAAACTGATTGGTCCATTAGCTCAGGCTAAATATTAGTTCTTATAAGTTATATTAACCCATTATTCTTATCTATGTTAGCCACATGGCTCAGTACCTTTTTCAGCGAGGAATGTCACATACTGCTTCTTCGGTGGTCTGGGCAGGAGTGAGGAGGAAGGGGCTTCCTTCTTCCCAGAATTCTCCTGTTCTCATTGCCCCACCTTTACTTCATGTCTTGTTTTCCCGCCTATACTTACTGCTTGGCTACCAACCAATCAGCGTTTATTTAAAACATGATTGGCAGATATAGAATTGTTCTCCCGCACCACTTCCCCCTCTTTTTTTTTTTTAACAAAGGAAAATAGCCATAGTCCATTTTGTGGGAATGTGGGCATATTATTCTAGATTACTTCCTGCTGGTTGAGGGTGCTGATAATCTTATGGGGACCTAAAGAAAATTTAGAATTATGATCAAGTCCTGACTAGAGTATTCTGTGAGTCTTGATCATCTCAGGCAGCAGTCTTGAACCTGTTCTGGATGTAGAACTCAGTCATCTGGGTCATCTATTTCTAACGGAGATTTCTCAGGTGGTCTTCCTTGATCAAACCGGATTTTTTTTTAACTCAGAATGAATCCACAGCCTCTCATTTCCCATGGAAACAAAAGTAAAATCTCTTCTCCAAAGTAACATATCTTTTGACTTCAATTTTGAAGACAAGGTATTTTCAAAATACCTATCTTGGATTAGTTCAGCAGCATTTAGAAGCAAATATCTTTTAGCAGCTGTTTCTCCTTCCTCAGCATTCAAACAATTCAAAGAGAGCATAATAGCATACAATATCAAGATTCTCTGTGTAGTTTCCATCTTTATGAGGCTTTATTTTCACCTCTATTTCTTTTGTTTTTATTTTTAACTTTTGGCTTTTTGAGACAGGTTCTCTGTATATCTTTGGCCTGGAATTCACTCTGTAGACCAGGCTGTCCTTGCATTCACAGAGATCTGCCTGTCTCTACCTCCCAAGTGCTCAATTAAAGGTGTGTGCTACCACACCTTGAATTTACAGAGGTCTGTCTGCCTCTGCCTCCCAAGCTTTGGGATTAAAGGCTTGTGCTACCACACTTTGAACTCACAGAGGTCTGCCTGCCTCTGTCTACCAAATGTTGGAATTAAAGGTGTGCACCACCACACCCAACTACTCTCTTTATTTCTTTTTTATTTTAATGACTTTAACCATTAGCCTGCATATATTTTTAACACACTGTAAACCATTTAGAGGTTTTCCTCGTTTTTGAATCTCTCTTTACTGTATATCTCTCTTTTTTTGACTACATGAGCCTTTAATTTACCAAGCAATATGGGTAGGATTAAAAGCCGTGGCTTTGATGGCTGGATCCAGCCCATTGCTTAGCTTTATGAGATTCCAGCCTCATGGCTGAGGTACAGGCTGTAGCCATGTTTATTGCCACAACTCTATGGCATTTCAAGGTCCCTTCCAGCAAGCAAGCTGCAGCATTCTGCTCACAAACCACATTCAAATGCTCTGTAGCGGGGCCACCTGCCTGAAAGAGTCAGAGTTTGCACTGGCAGACGACAGGCATTTTAAAACAGCACAGCTTTTTTTCCTGCTGTGGCTGAAAACCGAAAAGCAAGCTATCAGCTTTTCATCAGCACCATTTAAGTGTTTTGTGGCAGGACCTCTTAAAGAGCTGCAGGGTTTTGCAGCTAAAGCTGAGTCAGGAAGCCTCTCTTAGATGAGAGTGCTTGCTTGCTAGAGCAGATCTGAGAAATTGCTGCTACCAAGAAAACATGCTTTACATTATTCTTTCCCAAGCTTTTTCAGGCTTTCTGAGGATGCAGTTATCCACATGGGTGCCATTCTGTAACATGAGGGCCAGGCTGCTTGTTGGGATTTCTGTCCCACCCTGAACCCCACAGCCAGGAAGCCCCAATCTAATTCTAGAAGATGACGTCCCCTCTCTCAGCAAAGTTTGCCCTCAGGCTTAGGGACATCATTTAGGGATTGATTATGATTGGTATACGGTTGAGGGTTGGGGAAGGAATTTTATAAGCTTGGGGACCTTTTTTAAAAACAAAAAGAGGAAAAATTGGATGATGGGATAATAGATTGGTATTTGTGAGTTACAGACAATTACATTGGTATAGATTCTTGTATACTGATACAAAGTTAAATTATATTGAATATTGTATGCATGCATGCTTCTACCTCTGTTTAAAACATTTTTATGTATTGATACATATATATATATTTACCATATTGCAGTGTACATTTCTGCCTCTGATCAAGATACTTATACATTGTTTACATTTGAGGTCATTGTCCTCATTTATTGCAAAGTTGTTCATTGTGTTAGTCTTTAAGTTAGATAGGTATTAAGAATTATAGATCAATAGTCATCTATGTTTGTCATACTTATAGTTAGACTAATAAGGTTCTTTAGAGACATAGAGATTGTATTCTGTATAGATAGATAATCTTCAACCACTTCAAGGATCTGTGGAACATGGCATTTAAATAACTTAGGGTTTTGTTGAAATGAGACATAATTGCTCCTGGCAGCACCGATCTATTCCTGAGGGAATGTTGAGTACCAAAGACACTCCACTTGGAGCCTGTTTTCTTCTTGGCAAAAACTGGCCTTTAGGCAATGAAATGCCCATGCCTCAACCACTGACATGATATAGTATCCAGAAATGGATAAACAGGACTGTCAAATCTTGCCAAGACAGGGTAAGATGGTTTTGAAAAATTTCTTGCCTTTGAAAATGGTCTGTCAGTTATTTTAGGCCATAGCCAAAGTCGGTCACTTCAATGTTGCAAAATGAGACTTTGGGTGATTGCTCAGGTAGCTAATTGTCTCTGTCATATATTGCTCACTTTGGAAGCTACTTGATTGCACTTCCTGCCTGGCAACTGACCAATCAGCATTTATTTAAAATATAATTGGCAGATTTTACCCATCTTTTTTGAATGATTTTCTTAAGTTAATCATTCACTGTAAACCTGTAAATCTACTGATCTCAGACTCACAATTTTTATTTATCTTAATCCTTGCTTTTTCAATAGATGAATTTCCCTTTAATTTAATAAATACATATATTCATTTGACATATAATTACTGGTTGATTCTTCTTTCAGCAGTTGTAATGTACTATTCCTCTCTCGTGATCTTAATTCATCAGGAGAAACCTTGTTACTCACTATTTTCCCCTCAAAGTAAAGTGCCATATTTTCTCCCTGATTGTTGGGATCATTTGGAGTCCTGGCCTCCAGTGGCTCTTCCCTGCTAGAGATCTTTACTTCTGATTTGAGTTCCTGAAAGCTGTGCTTCACGAGCACGTGTTGCCTTGCCTTGAGGATGAAAGGATAAGGTTTTCACCTGTTGGCCCACCTGACTGTTGGGTATATAAGCCTCCATGGTGCTATTGAATAGAGGGCCTCTTACCAGTGACTAGAGGTCTGTGTCTCTGTCTCTCTGTCTCTGTGTGTTGGTGTGTTTCAACCTCCAGCCCCTTGCCCAAAGCTTGCGAACTGTATGGTAGCGCATAGAGTGCAGACAGGCATTGCGTGCTGCACCTGATGATTTTTAAATTTTTCTTCAATGGTCTTAAGAGTAACTCTGATAATTTGGTTGAAAAATTCTTGAGAGGGGAAATGTGGAAAATTTGATAATGTCTCAAATGTACACATGTAAATCTTTTATGACATTTAGAGAAGTATACACGACTGTTTCTTGGAATGTATTTTTCAAATAAGAATAATTATAATTTTCTCCTGCCAATACATGAGTCCTGTCCTTTCCAGCCAAACTGATTCTCCTATTTTTTTCTATGTCTTAGGCATCTTTTACATACCATGTCAATGGTTAACAGTTGACTCTAGTTTAAGAACCGTAGAAGACTTGATCTGTAGCACATTGTTCAGAAGCGGAAACTGCCTACATAATAAAGTTTCATTTTATAATTACTTTGTTGAGCATAGATGTAAATATTCTTACTAAAATACCTTCAAATTGAATTTAGGAGCACATTAAGAAGATTCTAGCTGGGCGGTGGTGGCACACACCTTCAATCCCAGCACTCTCGAGGCAGAGGCAGGAGAATCTCTCTGAGTTCGAGGCCAGCCTGGTCTATAAGAACTAGTTCCAGGACAGGCTCCAAAGCCACAGAGAAACCCTGTCTCAAAAAACAAAACAAAAAAAAAAGATTCTATATTATGACCACGTGAGCTTCATCCAGAAAGGCAATGTTGGTTAGATATCCATAAATCATCAAGTGATAATAAACTACATAAAGACACTGAATGATAGAAAACACATAAATTATTTCACTTGTTACTGGAAAGATCTTTGACAAACTCAAACATATTTTCATCATAAAAGTTCTGGAGACTTTACAAATAGATGAAATATATCTCAAAAAGATTATTTATAACAATCCCATAACAAACATTACCTTAAATGAAGACAAATTGAGAACATTTTGTGTAAAATCATGAATGAGACAAGGATATTCACTCTCTCATCTCTTACTTGATATAATGCTAAAAGTCTTAGCTATAGCAATTAGACAAGAAAAAGACATAAAAGGGATAGTAGGAAAAGAAGAAGCCAAATGATCTCTATATACAGAAATATTATTTACTGAAAAGACCTTTTTGACTCTAATAGAAAACTTGTGGACCTAATAAACACTTGCAGTAAAGTTGCAAAATACAACCTCCCCCCAAAAAACAAAAACCATTACCAAACAGAACAAAAATCTTAGCCTTTATTTTTGCATGCAGCCTATTATTTGAAAAAAATGGAAAAATATTCCATTCCAAATTATTCTCCCAAAAAAGTATTTAGGAATATATGTAATTAAAGAAATGAAAGATTTCTACAATGAAATTTTAATACACAGAAAAGAAAAAAAAGATACTAAATGATATAAAATTATTGTATATTCCTGGATAAGCACAATTAATATTAGAAAAAAATCTATTCTACCAAAATTAATATACAGGATTAATACAATGCTATTAAAATTCTCATGTCATCCATCATTAGTTTACAAAGGAACAACACAAAAATTCGTATGGAACCACAAAAGACTACAAATAGTAAGAGCAACCTAAGAAGTAGAAACAATGGCAGCGCTACAATAATACTGACCTTTCACTACACTATTGAGCAATAGTAACAAAGACATCTAGTACTGGTACTGCCATAAGATTAGACATTTAAAATAATGGAATTGAATAGAAGATTCAAAACCAAATCAGCAAAACTTATTTTGACAAAGGAAGTAAAACCATACTTGGGGTGGTTTTTTTTTATTTTTTTTTAAAAAGAAGAGAAATTAACGCCTTTCATTATACATACCAATCCAAGTTCCCACTCCCTCTCCTCCTCCCTTCCCCTCCACCCACTCCCCACCCCTTTCCCCATCCACTTCTCAGGGAGAGTAAGGCACATTGCTTTGGAGAAGGTCCAAAGCCCTCCCTACTATATCTAGGCGGAGCAAGGTGTCCATCCAAAGAGAATAGGTTCCCCAAAAGCCAGTACAAGCAGTAGGGATAAATCCTGGTGCCACTGCCAGAGGCCCCTCAGTCTGCCCCAGCCATACAACTATCAACCACATTCAGAGGGACTAGTTTGGTCCTATGCTTGTTTCTTCCCAGTCCAGTTGTTGTTGGTGAGCTCCATTAGTTCAGGTAGACTGATGCTGTTGAGAATGCAAACTTGTATAACCACTTTGGAAATCACAACGGAAGTTTCTCATAAAATTGAGAATCAATCTACCTCAGGATCCAGCAATACCACTCTTGGGCATATACCCAAAATATGCACAATCATACTACAAAGATATTTGTTCAACTATGTTCATAGCAGCATTATTTGTAATAGCTAGAAACTGCAAACAAACTAGATGGCCCTCAATTGAAGAATGGATAAGGAAAATGTGGCACATTTACATATTAGAGTACTACTCAGCAGTAAAAAACAATTACGTCTTGAATTTTGCATGCAAATGGATGGAACTAGAAAAATCCATCCTGAGTGAGGTAACCCAGACCCAAAAGATGAATATGGTATGCACTCACTCATAAGTGGATACTAGTTATAAAAAAAGGATATTGAAGCTATAGTTCATTATCCTAGAGAAGCTAAGTAATAAGGTGAAAACTAAGAAAAACATATATAGATCCACTTGGAAAGTCGAAATAGACAAGATCACCTGACAAAATTGGGAAAATAGGGGTTGGGGGAAAAGGGAGGGTGTACGGGGAAGAGAAGGGTAAAAGGTGAAGGGTGGGAAGAACTTGAAGGAAAAATTAGTAAAGATGGAGGAAGGACACAAATGAGAGCAAGGAAAGAGATATGTTGATTTAGGGAGCCATTATGGGGTTAGTAAGAAACCTGACTCTACAGAAATTCGCAAGAATCCGCAAGGAATCCACCCTAAGCAATAGAAGAGTGGGGGTCCAATATTAACTTGCCCTGTAGTCAGACTGATGAATATCTTAAATATCACCATAGAACAGCAGCAGAGACCTGCATCAGCACTGAACTGAGCTCCCAAGGTCTAGTTGAAAAGTGGAAAGACTGAGAACATGAGCTAAAATGTCAAGACTATGATGGGTAAACTCACTGAAACAATTGACCTGAGCTAATGGGAACTCACCAACACCAACTGGTCTGGGAAGGAAAACCATACTTGTAAAAACAAAAGCCTGTTCAACAAATAATTCTGGGACAACTGCAGTTCTACCTCCTGAAACATGAAGCTATATTTATATCCTTAACCTTATACAAAATTGAAGCAAAGATGGATAAAAGACTTTAATTTAAAACCTGAAACATTTAGAAGAAAACACAGAGTTCATTTAGAAATGTTTGTAAACAAGATCTTTTTAAAAAAAAATCCCTGCCACACAGGGACCAGGTGCCAATAGATGGAAATATATATATATATATATATATATGTATATATACATACATATATATACATATATATATATATAAAATAAGGGTTCTGTGAAGCAAAGGGGAAAATTCAATAGAGTTAAGAGACACACCACAGAATGGAAGAAACCTCTACCAACTATGCTTCAGGCAATGGCCAAATAATACCAATTTTATGGAGGATTGCAGAAATTAAATACCAATGGAATAAATCTGTTGATCATCAAACAAGCAAAAGAGTTGAATAGATGGTTTCCAAAAGAGAAATATAGATGGCTAATAACTATTTTAAAGGGTGTCCAATATCCACAGCAATCATGGAAATATAAATTAAAACCGCTTCAAGATACCACCAGATTCCACAAAGAATGAATATAGTCAACAAATCTGCTAACAAATGTTGGAGAGGATTTGAAAATAATAGAAGCCTTATTTACTGATGTGGTATGAAAACTGATACTGTCATTCTAGAAATCAGTTCAGAGATTGCTAAAAACATTACCAAAAACAGAACTACCATATGACCCAGCTATTTCACTTTTAAGCATATACTCAGAGAACTCCCTTCATACCCTGCTACAGAGATATTTGCATCACATTTTTACTGATTACTGATTCATTATATCAAAGGATTGCTATTAGTCTTGTTACTTATCGTCAAGTGAATGGACAATGAAAATTTGGTATGTATAAAGCCTAGAGAACTAGTCAGCTAAAGAAAAAAATTAAAGATAAAAGTTTTATGCAGATAATAGACTTCAGTTGTGAATGAGATGTACATACACCACTGTTTTTCTAGTTCTTATTTTGTCATGGATTGTATTTGGTGGTTGATAAATGCATCAAATATATTTGGTACTGAAAACATAATTTTTCTTTTGGTATTTTGAGACATGGTAATTTTCTGTGCAGCCCTGGATGTCCTGAAACTCAATCTTTGTAGACTAACCTGGCCTCAAACTCACAGATATCCACTTGCCTCCCCAAGGAGATATTAAAGATATATGTCACCACCATCCAGTTGAAAGTGTAGTGTTTTATGTGAAATGAAATGGCTTCAATTTTAAAAAGATATTTCTATAATAACTGTATAGATACTGTCTGAATTGTTCAGATGTTGGATCTTGTTAATTTTGTTGTGTGATGTGTTTACTTATTGGTAAAGTTTTTAAAGAAGTATAAAACAAAAAATTGCTATATTACTTTTAATAATTGTAACAAAATTAGAAAACAGATTCTTATTCCCAAGAAACTCATGCCATTATTTCACAATTATATGTATATGGTTCCTGGAAACTTGATATCATAAAACATAAGATCCACAGGTAGGCAACATTGTTGATAGCTTTTCTCCCCATCACCTGCCTCACAGCCCACATAAGCAATAGATTTCTTAATAAATTTTTCATTCTGCCTTAGTTTTGGCTAACCTTCTTCTCAAAACCAACTTTTCCCCCTCTGCCTATCTCAGAGTTTGAAGCTAGAATCCATACACAACAAAGAATGTATTGTGTTTATCATTCTGAACTTGAATTATCATATTCAGTATAATATTGTTCAGATTCTATCCACAGTCATGCACATTTCTTAAGTTTATTTTTTCTCTAATGTAGAATAATATCTCATTTTGTTTATATACCAAGTTTTCATTGACCATGCATCAATTGATAGACAAGTAGGTTGGTTCAATTTCCTGGTTATTGTAAATGCAGATGCAGTGAATGTGGATGTGCAGGTAAAATGTAGAATTTTTGGTTATTTCTCCCAGAATTCTATGCCTGGATCATATAATATATCTAATTTAGCTTTTTTAGGAACTTCCATGCTGATTTCCATGTTGGTTGCACTAATTTACACTCCCAGTGAACAATGGTTCTACTTTCCCCATGATCTGGCAGCATTTGCTGTCATTTATTTTCTGGATAATAGCCTTTTTGACTGGTATGAAATAGAATCTCAAAGTAGTTTTAATTTTCATTTCCCTCATGGCTAATGGTGTTGAACATTTATTAAAGTATTTATTAGTCATTTGTATTTTTGTGAACTCTCTCTTCAGTTATAAAGGCTATTTTTCAGTTGGGTTGTTTGTTTTCTTGATACTTAGTATTCTGAGTTCTTTGGATAGTCTAGATATTAATGTTCTGTCAGATGTATAGCTAGCAAAGATTTTCTCCCATTTTGTCATGCTTAAAACCTTTGAAGTTTTCTTAAATAAATTAAACACTTTCTGTTTAGGATAAAATCACTTTGTCCTAAATATTGTTAAGTACCCTCTTTCTGGCTCATAGTTTAAGGATGTATGTGTTTTGTTCTCATATAAGACACATTTTTCTTGGTAAATGCTCAGTAAAATTAACTTTGTGAAATACTGCATCAGTCTAACCAGTTTTTTTTTTTTTTTTTTTTTTTTTTGATTCTCATGGCATCTGACAAATGGGTAACTTAGATTGAGGCCTAGGTTTTTGGAAACAATTGACAAGGCAGACAGCGGAAATTCCAGGTTGGTCTTCTAAACTCCACATGGCCAGAAATGTGGTTCATTTGTTAAGAGCTGTGGCTCACCATATGAATTGTGAGACATCGTAAAATGATAGCTGGTTTTAGCCTACAGAGACAGCTGATCCATGGTTCTGGGAGCTCATGAACTCTAGACTGACAACTGGGGAGCCTGCTTGGGACCTAACTAGGTCCTCTGTTAGTGGACGATAGTTGTGTAGCTTGGTCTGTTTGAGGGGCCCCAGGCAGTGGGACCTGGTGCATGAGGTGGCATTTTGGAACCCATTTCTTATGGTTGGATGTCCTGCTCAGCCTTGAAGCAGTGGGGAAGGTCTTGGTCCTGCCTCAACTTAATATGCTAGACTTTGTTGACTCCCTTACCCTTTCTGAAGAGTGAAGGGAGGTGGCTTGCAGGGGAGGTGTAAGGTTAGGGGGAGGAGGTGAGGGAGGGGAAACTCTAGTTGGTATGTAAAATGAATTAAAAAATCAAATAAAACAAATGATAGCTAGTTTCGGAACTGCCTAACCCACTATACCAAGCAAAGACAGCAGCTTGCTGTATTGCGACGGTGTTGTCACCCACTTGTCAGTTGACTGGCTGCAGAAGAGAATATGAAAACACTAGATGACGTAAATGTAAAAGAGGTTTGTGTCTCTCTAGACGATAACAGGATGAGAGTGCGAGGGGGAGCTTGAAGTTGAGGTGAAACTTGACTTATTTTCCTCACTCTGTGCTCACCCCTTACCACAGCAGCCATTGAAGAAACAGCATATGAATGAGAGGCCCTTCCCCTTCACGAAACTGAGTGGTGATATATGATGGCACAGTTGTTAGACATTGTCTAACCTTCTTAGAAGAGGCTGCCTACCTGGAAGATAAGACTCTTGGACACAGACTGAAATGTCTCAGAAGGGAAACGAAGCTGATAAACAACCAATAGTACAACCATCAGGTCTTATGCAGTGTGTATCCGATGACTGCCAGAGCCAGGAAATCATTGCATTACAGATTGGCCCATCTTGGGTATGAGACTGGCCACATACATCCACAAACCTAGCAAAGCTCCTTTTCTTTTGGTCAGGATGAAAAATAAACTTTTGAAAACTTCCTCTCCATATGATATTGCTCTCCTCTATTCCCTTTCAGCCAGGTTGCTGGACAAAATGTTTATGATATTGCAACATCACAACCAGAAAAAAGAGTAAATATGATCAGGACAGAATATCATAAACCATGACCATAAAGAGGAGCAAATAAGAATGAAAGGTAAAATATGGTTCCAGATAAGGCACCCTGAGAACAGTAATAGCATGGTTTGCTACATATCAGCACCCCAGAAGAAAGAGAAACAAACTAATGTAATGTAATCTCAATAGACCTGTGGAATAAACCAAAGACTGATTAGAAGTTTTCACATTTTTCCTTTTCTCTTAGAGAATGGGAAGAGGAATTCCCATTCTCTGATATTCTTGGCTTCCTTGGGTATAGAACTGAGTTCCCTTCTATACCTGTTTTATGGTACGGGTGAAAGTCACTGCCTAGTTTGGGCTAAGGAAGGAATCAGTTAACAGCCTCCTAAGGGACTGCTTATTGGTCTCCTAAGATCAAGGAGAATGTATCTTTTAGATATCGGTGCTAAACATGCCTTGCTACAAAGCAGCCAGTAACATTTGTTGGTAGGTATTGAGTTTTTTTAATGTTAACAATGTTAGCAAAGGAGGTGTTGAACCTGAGAATCTAGAGATCACTATTGCACATTTGGTATTAACATTTTCGGCTAGGATATTCTATATCTACATAGCACACTGTGGACCTCTATGGAAGAGACCCACCTGAACTTTCAGGTATCAGATGAGTACTGAGCAGAGAAACAGAGTAGATCCTGACTAGCCTTCCGGTCCCTTTGAATGTAGTAAACACAGGGCAGTGGAAGGTGCTATATGACGTCACTGAAGTTATTTAAATCTTAAAAGAGTTACGGCAGGTTACAATGTTACAAAGTTGTCTTCAACAACTTTCTCATGCATTTAAAAATCTGTAAGCTTGGATAACTATAAGCTATAAAAACACGAACATGGTAGTACCTTGTGACTGCCTGGGAGGAAACACCTTCAGGGCTAATCGAGTATGCCCATTGGTAGTCTGCCTCAGAGCAGATTGATTGATGACGTCATGGCATTAGATGGCTGGAGCAAAGGAAGGGGAGACATCACAGCATTCCAGATGACCCTGCCGCTGGGTCCTGGGAAGGGGTATAAAGGTCTGCCTAACTCCTGCACTAAACGAGTCTGCTCTACCACTTGCATGACTCCCTCCCAGTGTCTGTGATGTTAACTCTGCGCCATTTTACACCCACCCCCAGGGTATGGTAGCAAGAGGGTAGGGACAGTACCTAAATTTCTCAGAATGGATTTTATCCTTCCTTGCCCTGGCTCATATTATTCTGGGCTTTCATAGTTCTCTTTTCAACATCCCACGAACAATGGTCATAAGAACCAGTTGGTCTTTCCTTGGGACAAAGAAATAGAGATTCCATGAACTGCCCTGGTAGTCCCTATGTAATCGCATTGTCTGTTGCAGCTTAGTAGTTTATATATGCACTTTGTTCTCCCTTCCTACTTGTATTGCCTGGTGGCTTTATATTGACCATCCTGTACTAAAATGAGCAGATTACACTCTCTTATAGGACACAGAAGAATATGCTCTCTAGCACACATGGAAGTAGGGATGGACTTTACCACTACATGGTGGCTTGAAAAAAACTTGTCTTCTATAGATTCAGATGGTTTTTGTTGTTGCTGTTTTATGTTTTGGTTTTACTGTTTGTTTGGTTTTGGGTTTTTTTTTTTTTTTGTTTTGTTTTGTGACAGGGTTTCTCTGTGTACCCTTGACTGTCCTGCAACTTGCTCTGTAGGCTGGCCTGGCCTAGAACTCGCAACGATCTTCTGGCATCTGCCTCCCGTATTAAAGGTGTGCACTACTACCAACTGGCTAGGCTCAAATGTTTTAATAGCATGTCTTTAGTGGGTAGCATTATTAGGATAGGTTTAGGGATATGGCCTCAATGGAGAAAGTATGACTCTGTCAGTGGGCTTTGGGGTTTTATAAACCACAGATCATCAACAATTTAGTCTCTTTTTTGTGTCTGTCATTCAAAATGTGAGCCTTCAACTTCTACTATAGCCAACATGTCTGCAGCCTTCTACCCTGCTTTCCTACCTTGCCATGTTTTTATCTCTTTGGAACCATAAGGCAACTACACCCACTTTTCTATAAGTGGTTTTGGTCATGGTGTTGTATTATATCAATATTAATAAACTCCCCAATGTTGACATCTCTGGTTTCTAAGATTAATCTGATAATTATTAAAAACCCATTCGATTCTAGGCATAGAATGAAAGGATGTACTCCTTCCCAACAGAAGAATACTTACATTTTAGAGGTCTCATGGGCTCTTTAATTATTAGCATGCTCTCTCTCTCTCTCCTGATGTTTATAGTGTCTTTTTTTGCCTTTAAGTGTATCCTAGCTTCCTCAGAGCTCTTGATACTTGATCTGTAATGCTCTATGATCACTGAAGGAACGGATATTTGTTCCAATCTGGCATTGTCCCTAACTTTCCAAAGACTCTGAATAGGCTACTCTTTTTCTCTGAGCCTATGGTTAATTCATGCTTTCCAGTACTAGATGGTGCTCTCAATCAAGGGATGCTATAATACCATTTTTGGTGTGTTGTCACTGTGTTAACACTAGAGGGCAATCCAATCTCAGAATTGTCCCAAATCAAAGGTTGATGACTTGTACAGGATGAATTGGAAGAATATATGTAAAGGGTAGTTCCTCCCATCAACCTGGGGCAGGTCTTGATGTCTCTTGTATAATCTGTTGCTGTTGTCATGTACCGTGAAGTGGTGCCTGGTTTGAGGCAGAATCCTTATGAATGGACTGTTCCCAGGGTCTGTAAGCACCATAATACAGACACCACAGTGCCAATACCTATAGGTCTCATAGGCCTGGGTTTCATTTGGATTTACCTTGTGTTAAACTAAACCAAAAAGCACTGGGTTCCAAAGCAAAGACTCATGCTTACTATTTTGTCATGTGCCTAGCAAATGGAACATTGTTCCAAATGATGCTGCCTTTGGTTGGAGTAGTGTTGGTGAATGCAATCCCTTATTTAGCAAGATGGATTTAAAATGAGATCACCTCATTATCAGTCCCAAGAGGCTGTCCAGTTTTATATGTATTCCCACACCCATGCTGTAGCAAGAAGAAATACAGGAAAAAAAAACATTCATGTGATTATTAGTTTTTTTTCTATTTATTTTTTTAAATTCTAAGAGATTTCTTGATTGGACTGTGTATCATGTATTTAGATTAATTTGGAGTCGGGGGAGGTGGTTCAGCAGTTAAGAGTGCCTCCTGCACTTCCAGAGAGTCTAAATTCATTTTGAAGTACCTACCTGATGGTGACTCACATTACCTGTCATACAGCTCTAGATGATCTGACACTCTCTTTGGGTTTTGGTCAGAATTTGCCTTCCCATGCACATATATTGCTCTGCCACACCTGTATGCACATTATTAAAAATAAGACTAAAAGTATTTATTTGATCTCTGAATAGTTCACTCTTTTCACCTATTTTTTTTAATTTAAATGTATTGTGGTTTGAGTATATAATTACTGGCTGAAGAGATGGCTCAGGCTTAAATGTTAGGCTCACAAACAAAAATATAAGAAAATATACTTTACATATTTTCAAGTATGCAAAATTTATATCATCTGGAGAATGGCTTCATAGGTTAATATTCATATGTGAATGATGAGAATGTCTTTTCTATCATCAGAAGTGAATAGGATGTACGATTATTATCAATTATCTACAATCTGATACTGATAATCAGGTTAACTATATTAGTGTTTGTGTCTATTTATTGACAGACAGATGACGTTAGCATTTGTGTCTATTTATTGAAAGATAACATAAGGCACATATATAAACATATATATGTCTATCATGTTTGTACCCCTCCCCCCCACACACACAGATGTTTTTCCTGCTTTGTCAGATACCAAAATAAGCATTTCCAACACTTGAAAAATAATCATGGACTTAATCTGAATTATTTTAGACCTATAAGGTTTTACCTCATTTAACATGACACTGCTGTCAAGAGCATCCTATGGAAGAATGCTGAGTACCACAGGAATGTTTGCTATAACATAAAGCCCCTCTTGATTTTGTGGAAGATGTGATATCCATATTTATAATCCCTTATCAGTCCCTTGTAATATTGTGGTTATCATATCCTTTAAAAGATGCGTTAATTACCAAATACATTGCTGTTAATAATATAGATATATTTTAGATGCATTCTTAAGGAAAATAATGTATTTTCATTTTCATCATTTCCAATGTTGGCTTTAAGTAGATGGATTTTAATTTCAATTATTTTCACTGTTCTCCTAGAATTTGTCATTTTTAATTATTTATTTTTAAAAACAATCTTTTCTCATTTAACATATGAATCCAAGTTCCCACTCCCTCCCCTCCTCCCCCCTGCCTCCATCCTCCCCCTTTCCCCAAACTTCTCAGAGAGGGTAAGGCTTCCCATGGGGAGTCAACAAAGTCTAGCACATCACTTTGAGGCAGGACCAAGACCCTCCTCACTATATCTAGGCTGGGTAAGAATCTCCCTCCCAAGATAATGGGCTCCAAAAAGCCAGTTCAAGCACAGGGATAAGTCCTAGTCCCACTGCCAGTGGCCCCATAGACTGTCCAAGCCATGCAGTTGCCTTTAAATCCAATACCAACTTATGAGTGAGTACATATGGTGTTTGTCTTTCTGAGCCTGGGTTTCCTCACCCAAGATGTTTTTTCTCTTGTTCCACCCATTTGCATGCAAATTTTAAGATGTAATTTTTTTTCCTCTGAGTAGTACTCCATTGTGTAAACATATCACATTTTCCTTATCCATTATTCAGTTGAGGGTTATCTAGGTTGTTTTCAGGTTCTGGCTATTAAAAATAATGCTGCTATAAACATAGTTGAGCAAATATCATTGTAGTATAATTGAACATCCTTTGAGTAGGTGCCCAAGAAAGGTAATGCTGGGTCTTGAAGTAGGTTAATTCTCAATTTTCTGAGAAACCACCATACTGATTTCCAAAGTGGCTGTAGAAGTTTGCACTACCACCAGCAATGGAGGGGTGTTCCCATTTCTCTGCCTCCTTTCTAACATAAGCTAACATTGAGGTGTTTTATCTTAGTCATTTTGACTGGTATAATAAGATGGTATCTCAGAGTCATTTTGATTTGCATTTCCCTGATGGCTAAGGATGCTGAACATTTCCTTAAGTGTCTTTTGGCCATTTGTGATTCTTTAGTTGAGAATTCTTAGTTTATATTTGTACCCCATTTTTAATTGGAATATTTGATATCTGAATGTTTAATTTCATGAGATTTTTATATATTTTTGATATCAGTCCTCTGTATGATGTGGGATTGGTGATCTTTCCCCACTCAGTAGACTGCCATTTTCTCTTATTGACTGTGTCCTTTGCCTTAGAGAAGCTTCTCAGTTTTAGGAGATCCCATCTATTTATTGTTGCTCTCAGTGTCTGTGCTACTAGTATTATATATAGGAAGTGGTCTCCTGTGCCAATGTGTTCAAGGCTACTTCCCACTTTCTCTTCTGTCAGTTTCAGTGTAACTGGATTTATGTTGAGGTCTATGATCCACTTGGACTTGAGTTTTTTATATGGGTGATAGATATTGATCTATTTACATTCTTCTACATGTTGACATCCACTTATGCCAGCACCATTTGTTGAAGATGATTTCTTTTTTCCGTATAATTTTAGGTTCATTGTCACAAATTAGTTGTTCATAGGTGTGTGGATTAATATCAGGGTCTTTGATTTGATTACATTGGTCCATCTGTCTGTTTTTATGTCAACACCAAGCTGTTTTCATTACTATAGCTCAATAATATAGCTTTATATCAAGGATGGTGATGCCTCCAGAAGTTCTTTTATTGTTTAGAACCATTTTGATTATCCTGGGCTTTTTGTTTTTCCATATGAAGTTAAGTATTGCTCTTTTGAGGTCTGTGAAGAACTGTGTTGGGATTTTGATGAGGATTTTAAAAAAGCCCAGGGTCCGAGGGTTTCAGTGCAGAATTCTACCAGAATTTCAAAGAAGAGCTAATAATACCTATACTCCTCAAATTGTTCTACAAAATAGAAACAGAAGGAACATTGCCAAACTCTTTCTATGCGGCTACAGTTACCCTGATACCCAAAACACACAAAGACTCAACCAAGAAAGAGAATTACAGACCAATCTCCCTCATGAAGATTAATGCACTAATACTCAATAATATACTGGCAAACCGAATCCAAGAACACATCAAAAAATTATTTGAATCTTATATGAGAACACATTTCCTGGCAATGATTTCCCATATTTTCCCTTTAAATTGTCTATATTAACTTTAGACTAATAGTTCATATTCAGAGGGTATGTACGATAATACCATGGTTTTGTAGATTTTGTTTTAGTTTGATTTTTGGGACAGGATTTCCCTATGTATCCCTGGATAAATTTAAATTCATAGCCTTCTGTTGCATCCTTTCTAGTGTTCTAATTACAGATGTACACAATCACAGAAGGCTCAAATCTCATGGCTTTTACTTTAACATTTTTGGTATATTAATTCATTATCATTCTACTTACATGTTTTCTGATGATAATCTTGTTTAGTATTTTCTTCCACAAGACAGGAAATTTGTTTTCTTTCTGTGATTTCTGGATATTCTTTTTGGTTTTGTGAATGGCTTTACAGCTTGCGTATTTTTATTGATGTTGACGTTTTTAATACAATACACACTAATACTCTTCAATATTCTAGAATTTTAAGTCTATAATGAATGCTGTATATTCTCAACAATTATGACTTCAAATTGCTTTTTCTGTTTTTGCCTCTGATTCTCTATTTTTTTCAGATTGTGTATGTTATTTGTTTTATGATAGACCTAGTGTTCTTATATATTTTAATATTCCAGATTCTTTTTTCTTTTCTTGACTGTTTTCATCTTAGCTTAGTATTCAAATTGTCTCACATTTTTCTCAATCCTGTCTAGCCCAAGGATCCCTAGAATGCTACATTTCTGTTCCACTGTTTTTGCTACAAACATTCCCATCTGACTCTGAGTTTCTCTCTGTGGTCAGTCATTTCTCCATGTTGCCTACTTTTATTCACTAAACACTAAATTTGAATATATACATATATATGTACATATGCAAGTGTGTATGCTGGTATACATACATATGTATATATATATTGCCTATCTCATATTTTCTTTTTTTTCCATACATTGTTTTGTTTTATTTTTTCCATTCAAGAACATAATTAAAGATAAAAAAATTTTTTTTCCTTTCTTCCCCTTCTCCCGGTCCCCTCCCACTACCCCCCCACCCCTCCTCCCTCCCCCTTCTTCCTTGAAAGAGGGCATGGTGCCCTGCCCTGTTGGAAGTCCAAGGCCCACCCCCATCCCTCCT
>PVIU01017678.1:0-41265 GCA_004026605.1 Ondatra zibethicus
ATCTATGAAAGATCATTTAGGAAACATCTAATGTATAAGACTATAAACATGGAATCATTTTTCAAAATTAATCAGAAGTTCTTGGGAAATGTATTATCGAATACAAGTCTTTAAATATAGAGTGAAACTCAGCAGGAGAGTTTTAAGAAATCAAAATTAAACTGGTTTGGTTGCATGAAGAAAATCATTAGAACAATATCTTTTTCTTAACGATGCTGTCCATGTGCAAAGACTTTCTGTGAGAATCGTTAGCTCCTAATATTTAAATTTAAAATGATGTGGTTTTGTTTTCACCACAGACAAAACAGACTGAAAAGGACAAGATCTACATAGATAATAACTTTGACATAAAAGGGTTATTTTCTGTTCAGTTCAAATTAATAAACAAGATCTGAAGCATCAGACAATATGATACTTGCAGGACAGAAAATTCTACTGCATAAGGTAATAGTGTTTCCATTCATATGATCATAATATTTTATAAACATCTGCCCTTTTTAAATCAGCTATTCCTCTCATTTGAAATTAAAATATAATTGACAACCAAAAAAATCCCATGTAATTATGTATTTTATTAATGCTTTTATACAAGTTTATAAGTCCAGAAATAAGACCAGATATTAATATAAAACAAAAATTTCATGGTCTGTATTTATTCTCTGTAGCTGAAGCTGTTTAAATTTTGTAATCATAAAGATCATTATATTATAAAATAAACATTTACATAATATATACTATAGAATATATACAGCATAGCTACTGAAAATATGGCAACCATGTAGCACAGGTGATCTATAGTCAACAGAAGATGGTATAGGATTTTAATACATTTTTGCCAGGAGAGAAGTACTGATAAGATTACTATGTTTTCTCAGCTCCTGTGGATGCTACAGAAAAGTACCTTGCATAAATTTTGCATAAATTCCAACACTATCCCTTCTGATAGACACTTGTATGTGATACTAATAAGGGAATCATTCTGTGTCCAGTATATCTGTGCTTACAGACAATATTATGTTTATGATGAAACTGCTCTTTGGGAAATTTATCATTAACCAAGTAATTGTAAAAGAATAACTTGGAGATGTTTCAAGAGACATAACTTCCCTTTTCTATAAATGACACCGTTCTTGTATCGTTTGTGAATCATACACACAAAATTGCTAACAGAGCTCATCTTAAAAGAGCAAGAGGCAACTTCTGCAAGTATGGAGAAACCCGCATTTTTCTCATTAACTTTTATATCATACTTTCTTTTTAAAAAATGTGAGTCATTTGGTAATGACTAAATTTTGTAGAATTTACTAATTCCATATTCTGTGCTAGTCCATGTTTTTATTCTTGAATAGGAAAATGGTCTATATTGTATATAGATTGGGGTACCATATTGTACTAAGAGGAAAAAGAGATTATATGATTTAATTATATCATTCTTTCAGTATTTACCTCTGTTCTCCAAAATGCTGGAATTAGAGATATATGCCACATTGAATCAGTAATATACATAATACACTGAATCTATCCAGTTGTTGGCACTTTCACTGTCCTTTAAATAGTGTAGATGTCTAAAAGATGTTCATTTATGTTTAAATAAGTACACAGTATTTACTATGGAAGAAATGATGAGTTATATAGTCTTTATTTATATGGTTCTCACCACTGTGTATTTGCCATGTTTCCCAATTGGGAGAAAATGTCATCAACCACTAATTTGCTGAGTGATCTGACCCTTTATCTGTCTCATCTGTGGAGGGATTGACCAACTCTATTCACATAAGACATTCCCTCCATCAGTATGTAGGGATGCAGTGCTCCAGAAGATACATGTATGGTTTTTATGAATGATCTTGTGCACTGGAGACTTAATCAGTACTACCTCAAAATATACTTTTACAAAACTGAGCCCAGAACTTGTTTCCTCTCAGCAGCCAACACACTGGTGGCTGCCTATGATGCTCTTGTCCTACCTAACAATGGAGGAGGCATGTCTTAATCTCCACATTCTGGCACTGTAACCATACAGAATGGTAAGGCTATTTCATCCTAAGAGCCTGTGAGCTAAGGGGCCCAGATATGACTCAGCATCTTGATATCTGCTACTGGCAAAAGAATCGCTAACCCACATAACAGTTGTTGTACTATGATACAAGTGAGTACAAATTGCCTGCCAGGTCAGTACCATATAGGGCACACAGCTGGGTAAGGCTGTTTAAGCATTTTCTTTTCCATTGGTCTACATAGCACCTTCTGAGAAAATGAAAGCTGGGTGATAAGGCATATTTTAGCTCATCCATGCTGTGATTTCTCAAAATATTTTAATGAAAGTGTGTTGTGTCTTTAGCAAATAGGATCTTATATAAGTTCTCATGGAAAACCATAAAATAGCAATACTGTATGTTGTTCTATACGCCTCTGGGGCCTTCTTCACTCATAAACAATTATATTGCATGTGGCATTTGGGCATTTCTTTAATAACCTTGTAGTTGAAGGGAAACATTTACAGCTGTGTAAGTTACCTTCTTTCCTCCTTTTCTACCTTTCCTTTAAAGTTTGGTTCAAAATTGTCAATTTACATATAGACTTTTCATTCTGCCTTCATTTTGTTTGACTGATATCTCTTTATATTGCATGTGAATATGAAGTTTAGTTAGGATCATTTCTATGTTCAGTCTTTCATCTTCTACTTTAGGCTTTGTGACATGAAACTTCCTATCAACTTTCATTTCTGCTAGGTCATTGTATTATAGAGCATTGAGATTCTTTCATTCTGGGTGTAACCTTTCTAGTTTCTGTATAAATAGCCTTTCTCTCTCCTCTCGGATAACTCATACTGCTAGGCATGAATACTTGACTTTCTCTGATGTTTTAAAAAGGAAAATTCAGCAGTGATGCTTGCATTCCTTGCCTCCAGTGCCTGGCATGACTCCAGTAAACTCTTTGCTGCCCTGTTTCCCCCCTCACCCTTTTACATGGTATCTACCAATTACACCCTTGTACATTCCTGTTTTACATCGAGGACAGCAGTACATTTCAAGTAACATGTCTATGACACAAAAGCATACCATAATTAGAAGTTCTTAGATGTTTTGCTTTGTCATTCATCATTGCAACCTACAATAGTGCATAGCCCATTTTGCAATGATGAAGAAACTATCCAAGGAAAATCATTTTGATAAAATGAGTGTTATTGCTTTATGCCAGCTAAGAAATTATGCCCTGTTTGAATGCCTAAGACTATCAATCATTTATCCAGCTCCCTTTACAATTCAGAGCCTTGTTCCACTCTCTGTCTGAACATGCCATATTATAAAGGAAAATGGAATTTTGAAGAGTGATATTCAGAAAACTGTAGTAATTCATGTTTTAAATTAACTTGCAAACTTTCAGCACAAGAGAGAATAAGGAAGAGGTTTTTTGTGAGTTCCAGGCTATGGGGGTTACATGATGAGTTTTAAGACAGCCTGAGTTTAAACATGAGATCTTGTCTCAAATATAAACAAAACATTAAAATGTAACTAAAACTAAAACTTGCAATTATAGTAAAATCATTGTGTTGGTCTTTTGCTGTCCCTGGTGGACAGATTATTTCAGCTTTTATCTATGTACTTTGTACTTTCCAAATTATTCCCATTTAATGCTTATTTAGGCAAAATGTTTTGTTTATTGATTTTTGTATTCTTAGATGTAACATTATAAGGATAAGTAAAATACTAATTTATATAAACTTCATTTATATAAATGAAGATACATAAAGAGTATCACCCTAAAAATATAAAACATAAGCAAATGTCCAGACTGGTTGAGAAATCCCTCAAGGCCAAGCAGCTTCTCCATTGTAAGGTCTACTTTGAGATCATGCTGTTCTGCTTGGAAGTTGTTACTATTAATAATTATGCATGCTTTAAACTATGAGTACAAAATATTCCAATTAAAGGTAAATTTTAACAAATATTTTTGATTAGTTAACTTATGGTAGCAGGAAATGCAAAGGAGTGGAGGCCTATTTTAATATCACTGATACTGTAATAACTTAAGAAAAATTGTCTTGAAATATAAAGAGGTATTGAGTTGTGGTCTAACTACATATGAATGTTTTCTCACTATGTATAAGGACCTGACATGTTTCTAAATCAACAGAATAATTAGAGTTCAGGGCAACAAAAAGTACAAAGAAGAAAATACAAATGAAAACAGTATTGTAATTGGCAATGTCCAATCCCTAGAAATCCAAATAAAAAGTACTGGGACATTATGGTATTATCTTAAATAAAGACTATATGAACAAATTAAATAGACCTATAACCTGCAAGGAAATGGAAGCAGTCATCAAAAGCCTCCCAACCAAATGCCCAGGGCCAGATGGTTTCAGCACAGAATTCTGCCAGAACTTCAAAGAAGAGATAATACCTATATTTCCCAAACTGTTCCACATAATAGAAATAGAAGGAGCACTGCCAAACTCTTCTTATGAGGCTAAAGATGCCCTGATACTGAAACCACACAAAGACTAAACCAAGAAGAATTACAGACCAAACTCACTCATGAACACTGAAGTGAAAATACTCAATAAAATACTGGCCAACTGAACCCAAGAACACATAAACACTTGATCAACCATGATCAAGTTAGCTTCATCCAAGAGATACAGGGATGGTTCAACAAACAAAAATCTGTCAATGTAACCAATCATATAAATAAACTGAAAGAACAAAGTCATATGATCATCTCATTTTGTTGAAAAAGTATTCAACAAAAACTAACACCCCTTCAGGATAAAAGTCTTGCAGAGATCAGGGATATAAGGAACGTATCTAAACATAGTAAAAGCAATACACAGCAGGCTGACAGCCAACATCAAATTAAATGGAGAGAAACTCAAATTGATTCCAATAAAATCAGGAGAAAGCCAAGACTGTCCACTCTCTCCATATCTATTCCAGATAATTCTTGATGTTCTAGCTAATAAGGCAATGTTCTTGATGTTCTAGCTAATAAGGCAATAAAAGTCAATCAATGGGAAAGGAAGAAGTCAAACAGATGATATGATAGTATATATAAATGACCCAAAAAACTCTATCAGGGGATTCCTACAAATGATAAATACCTTCAGTAGTGTGGCAGGATACAAGATCAACTCAAAAAATCAGTAGCCCACATATATACAAATATTAAAGAAAACATCAGAGAAGTATCACCATTCATTCACCATACCTACAAATAACATAATTATTTTGGGGTAACATTAACCAAAGAAGTAAAAGGCATGTTCGGCAAGAACTTAAAGTTTTTGAAGAAAAAAATGAAGATGGTATTAGAAAATGGAAAGATCTCCCAAGCTCTTGAATAGGTTGGATCAACATAATAAAAATGGTAATTCTACCAAAATAATCTACAGTGAAATCCATATCAAAATCCCAACACAATTCTTCAGAGACTTTGAAAGAACAATACTCAACTTTATATGTAAAAACAAAAACCCAGGATAGCCCAAACAATTCTGTAATATAAAGGAACTTCCAGAGGCAATATCCCTGACATAGAGCTCTATTATAGAACTACAGTAATGAAAACAGCTTGGTATTGGACAAGATAGTGTTTTAAAAATAAATTAGTTTTAAAAAAATGAACTGGAAAAATGTCAGATAGTGCATTTGCTTAAGTGATTTTAACATTTTATTTTATTAACACTGCAGTGCAGACTGTCATTAGCCTCCACAGACAGAACACATCACAAGATGTGTTTGGATAAGCATATGAATATTTCAAAGGTCTGAACAAACATACTTAAGTACTGACCTCCTGTAATCTGATCGGTGACTACCCTAATCATCATGATAGAACCTTCATCCAGTAACTGATTGAAGCATATGCTGAAGCATGGCCAACCACTGGGTCAAGCTTCTGGAGTGTAGTCAAAGAGAGAGAGGAAGAATTATATGAGTAAGCAGGATTGCGGAGTTGGACATCATGGTGGGGAAACCCACAGAGACAGTAAGCCTGAATTAGTGGAGCTCACTGACGCTGAATTGACAGTTAGGGACCCTGCATAGTACCCAGCTAGGTCCTCTGAATGTAGGTTAGAGTTGTGTGGTTTGACCTACTTGTCGGAACCCTGGCAGTGTGACCAATATTTATCCCTGGTGCTTGAATAGGCATTTTGGAGCCCATTCCCTTTGGTGGGATATCTTGCTCAACCTTAAAGAAGCATAGAGGGCCTTGGTCTTGCCTCAGCTGGATATGTCAGGCTTAGTTGACTCTGCATGTGAAGCCTTACCTTTCCTGAGAAGTGGATGGGGGTACTTGGGGATGGGGTACAGGGGTGGGAAGAGAGCAGGGGAGGAAGGAAGAGCTGTGTTTTATATGTAAAATGAATATAACTTGCTATTGTACAATGTAGCAAGTGATGCAGTGTGAATGATGACCATTCCCTTACAGTCATAGACAGAGATGAAGAATGGAGAGGGATGTTAAAAATGGCCATTTTGAAATTTGACAATGGCAAGGAGAAGAGTGGTTTCTTATGGTAAACCATGCCTTCAAAATTAAAGGTGTTAGATATGTGATATAGAAATCCAGACAGTCTAACTTTGCAGGCCACATATTTCCTCTAATGCAAATATCTTTGTTTCCTTTCATATAAGTACACACAAGTGCACATTTGTGTTTCTGTATGCTCATATTCATGTTTGGAAAACTGGTCCTAAACAGTCAGGGGAACAGATTCGTCAGTAGTCTGTATCAATACCCTGATATAATCCCCTGTTCAGTTGGTGTTGGGTTTCTGCTGACTGGATTAGACTTTTTTACCTGGATAGAGGAAATGATTTGAAAGAAAAGCTCAATTAATATTATTAAAACCTAATAAAACCATAAGCAACAATGATCTTGAATAATATTCACCCTTAGTAAAAAAATGAACAAATATGTACTCCACATAATTGCATTATTCTTAGCATCAAGCCAATTGTTCTTCTCATTTGACCACAAGAAAGCAAAGGGAAGGTATTTAATTAAACAATCATATCAAGTTAAGTTTTATTTTTATCTTCTTTAATAGAGTCAATCTTTAAAAAAAATAGTTCCTTATGAGCACAAACACTTTATTAAACCCAGGGGCTTTGGTATTAATATGCTGACCTTGAATGCCCTGATGCACTCACTCAATGAAATCCATATGTGGTGATTGTCTTTGGAGGTAAAAGGTATTTTTGTACTTGTGAAATCAAGGGAGTGTTATTGAAGCTCAAGCTCTAAGATTTCTGTTTTCTCACAGTGGGGTGTACCAGGTCATGCGGAGCACTGAACACGGGCTTGGTTATCAGCATTTCCCAGTAGAATTTCAGAGACTTTAAAAAGCTCCATCCTCACAATCTCATCAATGGCCAGACATGTAAAATCCATAGTATTTTATGGTCTGATATTTAAGCATAAGCATATCTGAATAAAAATGAACACACATACACCTGTGGAATTCTACGTTGTCTTTTGGTCTTTTAATATGAATATTGAGTTTCTTAAAATGAAAGTTCATTTCAAAAAAGTTTTGAAATGCTATGAAAATATATGAAAAACCTCAGAGCACAATGTTATTAAAATTCTTGCATAGAGATAAATAAATTATTTTATTAATAACAACGTACAAAATAAACAACATAGTGAAGATAAGATTGTTTAGATACTACATGAAAAAGTATGGAAGGGAAAATAGGAATCTACAAAAAGAGGAACAAATTAATTTAAAATAACTTGAATTTTCTGAAAAGAAAAACAGCAAAAAATGATCAAAGTTTTGAATTTGAGAAGATCTGTGAAGTATGGCTACAATATTTTATAATAAAAAATAAACCTTTATAAAATTAAGGTTGATTGGAAAAGTATACTTCACATATAAAAAGTTAAGGCATAAAAATTCAAATTTGTTTTTTTGTTTATATAAAATTGAGGCTAGATACAAAATATTCTATGATATCATATATTAACCAATATTCTGTGAATATCACAGAAGTGCAGCTAGGGAAAATTCTGATGCTGTTACCAAACTGTGATAGGGATTCCTGAAACTGATTTGTGGGCTTAAAATCCATACTATTATAAATGCTCTATTCCACAAAATACATTTTGTTTTTATTATCTTGTCTTAGTGAAATTTATAACTAATATTTGATATGGAAATGAAGTTGAAATTGAGAAACGAGGAAATGAAAGTAACAGGGTCATGAAAAAAAGAGCAAAATGAAGATAAATATTATGGCATCATAAATTACAGAAGATAATTAGCAATATAATATATATAATTATAATATATATTTACAAATAAAAATATTCCACTTACAAATTTATATCAATATTAAATAAAAACCTAAAATTACTTGATGTTTTTATGATCATTAACTTTCATTTTTCTAAGTTAGTTTTATTTTCTCAGTTATTATACTGGGTGGCTGGGATGCTGATAGATGAGGTTAGCATTCTGAAATTCAACCTCATTTTTAATATATGCACCTAATTTGTTTTCCTCCTTAGTGTTTGTTTTATTCTCTTCCAGAAAGACATATATATGTTTATGTGTGTATTGATGCCCATGCTCAAATGTAATTCTAACCTGGAGACAAAAAAATACTTCTTTGTAAATCATAGATTCCAAAATAAAAGATTACAAGTAGTTTTTTATCTTTGTATGAAAAGTTCCACCATATACTAGAAAGGCAAATTTTTATTGATTGTGTTCTCATTAATTTATCAACAGCCAATGGCATGCCTTTTAAAAAATCAGGCTTATGCAAAATCAATAGCAAAATTGTTTCATAAGACTAAATTTCTCCATGTTTGAACATAATAAACTGCTAGTCTCTGCATTTACCTAATTTTGAAAAATATAAGATAACAGGAAGATAATGTGTTTCATTATGATATTTTTATATATGAACTAATCTTCTAATATAATAATTTATTGCTATATTAGAAATATGTATGCATACACCATGAAGGCAAATATAAATATATGCATAAAATATTTCCAATTTGTGTTTGAGAATGATGTGACTTTTGGTTTTAATATCCATTTCAGACACTTGAATACTTGGTATGCAAATGTATTATGATTACTCTTATCTAATGATAAAGTAATTTTAACACAAGTGTCAATAATTTAAGAGATTTGGGTATTTATTTTTGCTTTGTTTTTTTCCCGTGCCATGTCTTCATATGATATAAGAAAATTACACAGGAATAAATGAAAACACATTTTAGATAATGTAGTGAAGCACTTTTATTATTCTTTAGGAATTAATAAATTGAAACAGAATCCCCTTATTCAAACCTCACATGGGAATGAACTCAATGAGTTATGAGAATCAAAAGATAACATAAGCAAAACTGTATAATAATTTAATAAATGTAAAAATCTATGAATATTTTACTCAAGCTTCATTTCTAATATGTGTTTCATCCTCTTATACCAGAGTTTAATAAAAAAATTCTCATGCATATTCATTTTAAAAGGGTCTCCCAAAAGTACTTTTCTTCTCTGAAGGCACTGTGTTTTGAGTAATGTTTTCTGTTTAGTATTACTTTTGATGTATTCCATGCAATGATGTCCTTTCTAGACAACTGGTAGAAAAATGATCATTTTGAGTTATTGCTTGAAAAGCTTTTTGTAATTATGAATGTCTTAAATTTTTGGCACATATTTCTGTACACACACGGAACAATATGAAGAGTTCATATGTGTACAGCAATGATCAAATTATAGTAACTTACACATTTATCTTCTCAAGAAGCAATTACCATTTTTATGCTAAATATCTTGTAAATTTTCTTTCCTAGTTATTTGTAAACATCTCATGATTTTTTTTTTGCAAAATATAATGTGTAGACATAGGACTAGCCACTCCTTCATCCAGGGTTTAGAGTGGTGACATGAACATTTCACATTTGCCTGACATGAATTTGCATTGCACTGCCTTAGATTAAAGAGGATAAGAATTTTGCAAAAAATACCATCTTCAGCTATGGGCACAGGCTCATCAATGAAGGAAAATAATTTTGTTTCAATAAAATTATTTTATGCTACCATTGCTGTACAATATTTTGCAGGCAGGACAGCATTTTAGATCAAAGGTTTTGTGGTTAGGTTGGTGTCCATGATTCTCTTTAGGTAGCCTGCAGAGTACCTTCCTGCTCCAAAGAGACTAAACCATGAGGATGAAGGCTCTGTGTAGGCAACAGCTCAGCCTCTCCAAGTTCAATGAGTTGTGTTGATGCTGTCTTCATCAATGGGGCCCGACTTTCAATTTTCAGGAAGCAATCCTTTGTCCCAGCATCAGCCTGGGTTGTTTGGGAAATTCAATGGGATGCCCTTGGCCATCAACTCAAAAATGGAACTCAGTCCCTTCACTGAAATCTCTCTAGATATAAGAGATGGCCAGTTGATAATTTGTATCCTCCATCACTAAGAGCCTTCATTAAGATCACCACCACAGAGTCCAGGAAGCTTCCACTTTACTAAATTATCATACCACTCCCTAAATGTCCCTCAAATCCTGATGTCTCTCACAGCACTCTGCCATTCCCTTCTACCTCCACTACCTTCATTTCCTGGCTTTCATCCCCATCTACCTTTGATCCACCCATAAAGTCTATTATCTTCTCCTTCTCTGGGAGATCCATACATCCCCCACTAGATCACTCCTCTTTTAGCTTTGTTATCATTTATTTAAAGACCAATATCCACATGTAAATGAATATATACTATATATGTCTTTCTGGGTCTGGATTACCTCACTCAGGATGTTTTTTTTCCTTGTTCCATCCATTAGCCTTCAAATTTAATGCTGTCACTTCTTTAACAACTGACTAATATGCTATCATGTAATATGCAGCACATTTTCTTTATCTATTATGTATCTAGTTTGTTTCTAGTTTCTGGCAATTATGATGAGTAAAGCCACAATGAACATTATTGAGCAAGTATCCTTATTGTAGGATGGAGTATCCTTTGGGTATATGCAGAAAAGTGTATAAGTGAGTCTTGAGCCAGATCAATTTCCAATTTTCTGAGGAACAATCATATTGATTTCTTTACTGGCTGTTCAAATTTTCACTCCCATCAGCAATGGAGGAGTGTTTTCATCGCTCCACATCCTTGCCATCATGAGTTGTTTGTGTTATTGATGTTAACCATTCTGACAAGTGTAAGGTGGAATATCAGTGTAGTTTTGGTTTGCATTTACCAGATGCCTAAGGAGGTTAAACATTTCTTTAACTGTTCCTCAGCCATTTCAGATTTCTGTATTGAGTATTCTATTTAAAAGTGTTCCATTCTTTAAAATTGGATTTATGTCTTTTTTGACATCTAGGTTTTTGATTTCTTTACATATTTTGGATATTAGTCCACAAATAGATGTGAAGCTAGTCAAAATCTTTTCCTATTCTGTAGGCTTCTGCTTTGTCATATTAACAGTGTCCTTTGGCTTATAGAACCTTCTCAGTTTTTTGATATACCATTTATTAATTATTGATCTTAGTGTCTGTGCTATCAGTTTCCTGTTCAGAAAGTTGTATTTTTTGCTCATATATGTAAGCTACTTCCCACTTTCTCTTATATCAGATACAGTATATCTGGTTTTATTTTGAGATCTTTAATCCACTTGGACTTGAATTTTAAGGAGAATAATAAATATGGATCTCTTTGTCATCTCCTACATGCAGACATCCAACTTTGGCAGCACCATTTGTTAAAGATGCTTTCTTTTTCCAGTGCATATTTCTGGATTTTTCATCAAAAATCAGGGTTCAAAGTTGTGTGGATTCATGTCTGGATCTTCAGTTTAATTCCATTAGTCAACATGTGCTGTGGGAAAATGCTTTTGCACAGTGTAAAGATTTGTCACTCATATTGGTTTAATAAAACACTGATTTGCCAATAGCCAGGTAAGAAGTATAGGCAGGGTGTCCAGACTAAGAAAACTCTGGGAAGAGGAAAGGTGGAGAGCCAGTCACTAGCCAGATGCAGAGGAAGCAAGATGAGAATGCCATACTGAGAAAAAGTATCAAGCCATGTGGCAAAATATAAATAAGAATTATTTGTCAATTTAAATTTAAAGAGCCATTTAGTAATAAGCCATAGGTAAGGGGTCAAACAGTTTATAATCATTATAAGTCTCAGTGTGTTTCTTTGGGACTGAAAGACTGTGGGACCAGGTGGGACAGAAACTTCTGTCTAAAAATCGTGCTCAAACATTTGGCAAGAATTTTTACATAAAGCCTAAAGAAAATATTTTTAAAATAGGATTTTATAAAGACAAGAACAGAGTCAAGCTCAGTATTTAGGTAACTGTTTATTCTAGAAGGCTTTGTTTGCTGGCAGCAAGCAGAGGCATGACTCCTTTGGTAAAGGCTTCCTGACTCAACATTAGGAAAAACTAACATTAGGAAAAATCTAAGCAAAAGCTGCATAGATGCTCCATAAGAGGCCCAAAACACATTTAAATGGTGTTTATGAGAAGTCAGAAACATGCTTCTTGGTGGTGGTATAAACTCTGAAACTCCAGAATTGTGGCAATAAACGTGGCTCTTGCCTATATTTCTACCATGAAGCTAAGGAATGGGGTGGAACCAGCCACCAAAGCTGCAGCTTTAATCCTAGCCATGCTGTTTAGCAGATTGAAGACTCATGTGCTCAGAAAAAGATAAAGATATACACTAAAGATTCCTTCAGATGGAAAAAAAAACAAAATATGTCTAATGGTTTTCAGTATGTTTAATAATATATGAAGGCTTGGGAGAGAAAAGAGAATGACAGAGAAAATCCTTAAAAAAAGGAATAGAGTAGGCAGGCATGGAAGTATATTCCTTAAATTCCAGTACAAGGGAGGCCAATGCAGGTGAATCTCTCTGAATTCTGGGACAGCCTGACCTAAAGTGTGAGATATAGTACAGCTAAAGATACACAAAAAAACTGTCTCAAAAAATTAAAAATAAAAATAAAAGAAATAGAGTAAAATAAAAAGTCCTAAAAGGTGGAAAATAAACAGAAAATCTGAATACTGTGTGTTATTGTGTTGTCTTTGAATTGTTTGACTGTTGAAAAAGATCAATATCTGCTAAAAGATATTTGATTATTAATGCTGATGGATTAATCCAACCTATATACTTTTAAAATGCCTTGATTCAAAATTTAAGTCAAAAGATCTGTTACTTTGGAAAAGAGGTTTAGCTTTTTTTTCCCACATGAAATTAGAGGCTGTGAATTCATTCTAAGTTAAGAAAAAATAAGGTTTGAGTGAGTAAACCCTCTTAAAAAATCTCCAGTGTGAAATGATGGCCCATATTACCCAACATTTCTGAGCACCTTTGTTGTAGCTTCCTCTGAGTTCTATATCATAACAGCTTCAAGACTGCTGGCTGAGATAATCCAGCCTCATAAAATTCTTCAGTCAGGACTTGGCCATAATCCTAAATTTTCTTTGTGTCCCCCAAACATCGGGAAGTAGCCTAGGAAACTACATCCACATTAACAAAATAATGGATTATGGATGTTTGTCATTGTTTAGAGTGTTGGTTACAAGTTGTTATGGATAAATGTCCAGAAAAAAGCTAAACAAAGGAGACTATGTTCAGGGTCTTGTCTTGAAAAGAAAAAAGGGGGCATGCTGTGGGATAATACTTTTGTACACTGTAAAGATTTGTCACTTGTATTGATTTAATAAAATGTTGATTGACTTGCAGATAGGCAGGAAGTATAGGTAGGGCAATAGAACTAAGAGAATTCTGTGAAGAGGAAGGCAGTAACCAGCCCAATGCAGAGGAAGCAGGTACTGAGAAAGAGTACCAAGCCATATAGCTAAACATAGATAAGGATTATGGATTTATTTAAATTGTAAGAGCTTGTTAGTAATAAGCCTAAACTAAGAGGCCAGTTTATAATTAGTATAAGCCTCCGTGTGTTTATTTGGGATTAAACAGTTGTAGGACAGGGCAAGACAGAAACATCCATCTACAAACATTTCTGTTTTCATGCCTATTTCATCATGTTTATTTTTTATTACTATAATAATCACCATACCTCTGGCAGTTCTTTTTTCTTTGTTTGTTTGTTCAGGATTGATTTAGTTATTCTCAGTTATTTTTTGTTATTCTCAGTTTTTCCACATGAGTGCAGAAATTGTCCTTTTAAGATTTGTATAAAATAAGTGTTGGGATATGGATGGGGATTGCATTAAATCTGTAGATTGATATTGGTAAGGTGGCCATTTTCATCATGTTAATTGAACTGATCCATGAGCATCAAAGATCTTTCCATTTTCTAACACCTTCAAATTCTTTCTTCAAGGACTTGACATTTTTGTCATATAGGACTTTCATAGGCTTTTTAGTGTTAACTGAAGATATTTTATAATCTTTGAAGCTGTTACATTAGATGTAGTTTCCCAGATTTCTTTCAATCCCATTTGTCATTTGTATATAGGAGAGCTAATTTTTTTGGGTTAATCTTTTATCCTACACTTTGATGAGACAGTGTATTAGCTGAGGGAGTTTTCTAAAGAATTTTTAGGGATATATGTATATATATATGTATATATCATCTGCTAATAATGATACTTATCTATTTTGTCCAAGTTGTATTCCTTTGATCTCCTTCAATTGTCTCATCATTCTAGCTAAAACTTTCTGTGCTATATTGAATAACTATGGAGGAAATGCACAACCTTCTCTTATTCCTGATTTTATTAAAATTGATTGAGTTTTTCTCAATTTATTTGATGTTGGCTATAGCTTGCTGCAAATTACCTTTATTATGTTTTATTATGTCCCTTGAATCCCTAATTTCTCCAGGACATTTATAATGAGTGGTGTTGCATTATATCAATTCCTTTTCAGCATCTATTGAGATGATCATGGTATTTTGTAGTTTCAGTTGTTTATATGGTGGACTACATATATTGATTTTTATATATTGAAGTGTCCCCGCATCTCTGCGATGAAGCATACTTGATCACAATGGATGATCTTAGGAAGGTATGCATCCAAATAGTCTAAGATCCCAAAAAGCCAGTACATGCCATAGAAACAAATCCCAGTGCCATTATCATTGGCTTCTCAGTCTGCTCCAATTGTCAGCCACATTCAGAGGGTCCAGCTGGCTTTGGTGAGGTCCCATTAGTTCAGGCACACTGTCGCAGTGGGTGGATCAACCCCTAGTGGTCCTGACTTCCTTGGAGCTCAGTCCAGTACTCCCAGACAAAATTTCTACGGTGATATTCAAGATAGTCAGGAGTGTGACTACGGGACAAGGCCAGTTCAGGCACCGTCTCCTCCACTGCACAGGGTCCTAACTGGAGACATCTTTGTGGACATCTGGGACCCACTCTAGAGTCAAACCTCTTGCCAACCCCACAATGCCTCCCTTATGAAGATATCTTCTTCCCTGCTCCTGTATCTCTCCTTCCTCCATCTCAACATCCCACTCCCTCAAGCTCTCCCCAACCCTCCCCTTCTCTCTTCTTTCTCCCCCTCTCCCACCTCCGTACTCCCAACTTTTGCCTGGCAATCTTGTCTGCTTCCAATTTCCAGGAGGATCTATATATGTTTTTGTTTGGGTTCAACTTATTACTTAGGTTCTCTAGGATCGTGAACTATAGGCTCAATCCAACCACACTGAACCTGATAGAAGAGAAAGTGGGAAGTAGCCTGCAAAACATGGGCACAGGAGATCACTTCCTATGTATAACCCCAGTAGCACAAACAATGAGAGCAACAATGAATAAATGGGACCTCCTGAAACTGAGAAGCTTCTGTAAAGCAAAGGACACTGTCATTAAGACAAAAAAGGCAACCCACTGAATGGGAGAAGATCTTCACCAACCCCACATCAGACAAAGGCCTGATCTCCAAGATATATAAAGAACTCAAGAAACTAGACTTTGAAATTCTAAATAACCCAATTAAAAAATGGGGTACTGAACTGAACCGAGAATTCTCAACAGAAGAATTTCATGTGCCCAAAAGATATTAAGGACATGTTGAACTTCCTTAGCTATCAGGGAAATGCAAATCAAAACAACTTTGAGATACCATCTTACACCTGTCAGAATGGCTAAAATCAAAAACACCAATGATAACCTATCCTGGAGAGGATGTGGAGTAAGCGGAACACTCACCCATTGCTGGTGGGAATGCAAACTTGTGCAACCACTTTGGGAATCAGTGTGGCGGTTACTCAGAAAATTGGGAATCAACCTACCTCAGGATCCAGCAATACTACTCTTGGGAATATGCCCAAGAGATGCCCAATCATACTACAAAAGCATTTGTTCATCTATGTTCATAGCAGCATTATTTGTAATAGCCAGAACCTGGAAACAACCTAGATGCCCCTCAATGGAAGAATGGATAAAGAAAGTGTGGCACATCTACACATTTAAGTACTACTCAGTGGTAAAAAAAACAATGACATCTTGAATTTTGCATGCAAATAGATGGAAGTAGAAAACACTATCCTGAGTGAGATAACCCAGACCCAAAAATATGAATATGATTTGTACTCACTCATTAGTGGATTCTAGCCATAAACAGAGTATATTTGCTTTTATTTTCCAAAATAAAATGTCTCTGTAATTTTCATTCTTTGTATTTCTGGTTGGAATATTAATGTACCTGTGGTCTCATAAAATTAATTTGGCAATGTTCTTTCTGTTTCTGATTTGTGAGTTGATTTGAGGGGTATTGGTGTTATCTTTGAAAGTCTGGTATAGTTTGGAGCTAAAACTGTCTGGATTTTTTTGGTTTATTTTGATCTTTTACTCTTTTGCTCTTTGGGTTTTGGTGAGTCAACCACACATTTCACAAATAAAGACACAGAGAGGCTTATTCTTACTTATAAATACCCCAACTTTGGCATGTTTCTAGCCAGCTTTTCTTTACTTAAATTATCCTTATCTACCTTCTGCCTCTGGGCTTTGCCATTTTTTTTTACTTCATTATATCTTATTTTCACTCTTACTTCACGTCTGGCTCTGTGTTTTGGGTTGCTGGACCCTAGTGTCCTTACCCTTCTTCCCAGATTTTTCTGCCTAATTATTCTTTCCTCCTCCCAACCCTGCCTATTCTTTCCCTGCCTTGCTATTGGGCATTCAGCTCTTTATTAGACCAATCAAGTGTTTGGAGCATGCAGAGTAGCATACCTTTACAGATGTAAACAAATGCAACATAATAGAATGCAACACATCTTTGGATATTTCAAACAGTGTCTTTTAGTTAGTTTGAATAATGGCTTGGTTATCTTGCTGATTTCCTCAAAGAAGCAACCATTTTTGTTTCATTGTTGTTTTGTATTATTTTCTTTGTTTCTATTTTATTGATTTCTGCCCTCAGTTTAATTATCTCTTGTTATCTACTCTTCTTGTATGTACTCACTTTCTTTTCTTCTAGAGCTTTTAGGTGTGATGTTCAGGGGGCAGTATAAGATCTTGATTTGGTTTTTCAATGTAGGCACATATTACTACAAGCTTTCCTCTTAGTTACCACTATCATTGTGTTCCATAAGTTTAGGTGGTTTATGAATTCGTTGTCATTGAATTCTAGAAAGTCTTTAATTTCTTTCTATACTTCTGTTTTGACCCATCTAATTTTCATTTAGTTGGTAGTTGTTCAGTTTTAATGAGTTTGAAAGTTTTCTGTTGTTTTATTTTTGTTTAAATCCAGCTTTAATCCTTGGTGCTCTGATAGTATGGAAGAAGTTATTTCAGTTTTCTTGTGTCTGTTGAGTCTTGCTTTGTGTCTGACTACGTGGTCGGTTTGGGAAAAGTTTATGAGGTACTGAAAAGAATGTTTTTCTTTTGTTTTGGGGTGAAATGTTCTGTAGATATCTATTAGGTCCATGTGGTTTATAACATCTGTTAGCTCCATTATTTCTCTGTTTATTTTTTGTCACAAAAGCCTGTCTAATGGAGAAGGTTGGGTATTGAAGTCTCCCATTAGAAGTGTGTGAACCTGAATATGTTATAGAAATTGTACAAACTTGGGTACCCATCTGTTTGTGGCATAGATGTTAAGAATTGAAAGACATTTTGGTATATCTTCCTTTGTTGAGTATGTAGTTTCCTTCCCCATTTCATTTGATTAATTTTTCTTTGAAGTTTATTTTGCTCAATGTTAAAATGTCTATACTACCTTTTTTCTTAAGTCCATTTGTGGGGTATATCTTTCTCCAAAAATTTCCCTGAGTTAATGCCAGTTCTTGATGTTGAGGTATTTCTTGGATTCAGCAAAAGAATGGATACAGTTTTCTTGTTCATATTTGTTAGTCTATGTCTTTCTATTGGGGAATTAAGATCATTGATACTGAGAGATATCAATGACCAATGGATGTTGAATCCTGTTATTGTGTTGGTGGTGGTGGCTGGTGGTGGTGCTGGTGGTGCTGGTGGAGATTTTCCTCCTTTGGGTGTAGCTGTTATGAGATTATTTATTTCCTAAGTATTCATGGGTATAGTTAACCTCATTAGTTTGGAGTTTTGCTTCTACAATTTTCTGTAGGACTGGATTTGTATATAAATATTGTTTAAAATTTACTTATGATATAATATCTTATTTTCCTCAACTGTAGTGATTGAAAGCTTTGCTGGGTATGATAGTCTGGAATGCCACCTGTGGTCTCTCAGAGTCTCTAGCACATCTGTCTAAGACTTTCTGACTTTTTGGGTCTCCATTGTGAAACCAGTTACAATTCTCATAGGTCTGCCTTCATATGTTTCTTGGTTCTTTTTCCTTGCAGATTTTAATATTCTTTCTGTGTTCCGTATGTTTAGTGTTTTGATTATTATATAGCAAGTATTTTATTTCTTGTCCAATCTTTGTAATGTTCTGTATTCTGCTTACATTTTATATGCATTTTTACTTAGGTTAGGAAAATCTTCTATGATTTTGTGTAAATAATGTTCTGGGTCTTTTTCCTGGGAATATTCTCCTTCCTATATTCTTATTGTTCATAGGTTTGATCTTTTTATAGTGTTGCATAATTCCTGGATGTTTTGCTTCAAGAATTTTTAGAATTAACATGTTCTTTGACTGATGCATCCATTTCTTCAATTGTATCTTCATTGTCAGAAGTTTGGGGAGGTGTCTCCCTCTATGTAGTGCTGCCTGTCCTGAAGCTTGGAGTTACCTATTTAAAATAGAATGTTCTCAAACTCACAGATATCTACCTACCTCATCTTTCAAAATATTGGGACTTAAGGTATGTGCCACCATATGTGGCCCCTGTTTGATATTATGAATTAAGTATCTCTGGTTATGTTTTGTTTTGGTATTTTTCGACTTACTGATTTTTGTTAGTTTTGATTTTGGAGATTTTGGTTTTGCTTATTTGGGAGTTTTGAAGAGAAAGCAAGAGCTTTAAAATGAATGAGTACAAAGATTAGAAATGTTAAGAGGGAGTTTGGGGAGTAGAAGAACCATTGTCAAAACATAGCATGTAAAACTTAAAATATAAACAGAAATATTAGCACACATATAATCTGTGATTATATTCAACTGGCTCTTAAGAAAGTGCCATGATTAATAAGAGAATGGCCTCATGCTGTAGGAAATCCTACAGCCACTGGCCTTTAAGTTTCCCTCCCATTGGGGCATGGTCTCTTATACTATTTATGCTGCTGTAAAGGGTGTATCCAGCCTCTTTTCTGGCTGCGGGATTTGATTGCTGTTCTCCATGCCAGCAGAGGATTCTCATTTGTGAGTCTACCCCTAAATAAATAAGCATTTATTATTCTCAATTCTAAGCTAGTGTTGTATTTCTTTTAAGCATCGTTCTTCGTCTGGAACCCATGTGGTGTCGGACTACACACCTACCAGGTGGATGGTCTAAAGGCCTAGCAGATCCATGGTCCAGCAAGTCTCCCAACACTACCAGCTTGGCTTGCTTTTACCTATGTGGTTTTTTATAGAACCCCCATCACAGTGGAGCTTATGCATGCAGCAACTTGGAAATTTCCCAAGCACACACATGATTGCCACATTCCCTGGTGAGGTTCCCTGGCACAGTTCCTTACCACTTAGTGACTTCTGCAGCTTCCAGTTTGTGCTCCCTGCCCATGAGTTCTGGGTTTGTTGCTCCATGTACAGAATTGATAATTGCTTTTAATTTGTCAAGAAAAGCATATTTCTCAGGATTTAACCAGTACCAAGGTTGGAAACTAAAGTGGCTCAGGACCATACCTGTCACCACCAGTTGCATAGCTGCTAGTTGGGACTCTGCAACCACGACATGTGATGGACAATAAAGATTATTACACCTAAAACAATTTACTAAATAACATAACAGGTAATTAACAAATTAATATGGCAGACTACATTAATATTGAAACTTTTAGTAACTTTTTTTCTAATACTATGGATTGTATTCTGCAAGGCTTATATGGTTATGGTGCTATTTCCATTTTTCGAATATTGGGACTCAGTTTTATTCTTCATATTATATCACTAAGAAAGAATTTGGCACTTTTAGGAATGATACAGTCTTTACAGACTAATAATGAAAAGCTAGTTGACAGGATTAATATCAAAAATCAAAATTTACCTGAAAAAATTAATACTATTAAAAAGGTTAACATTAATTTGACAGACAAAATTGAGTCCATATCGAAGGGTACTGAGAAGTTATCTGAAATAATTCAAACTGTTGAATTTGACAATCAAAACTTGTTAAGAAGTTAAGATAGGATAGCAGATAGAGTATCTCTCCAGGATGGCAATCTGCATGCTATCTGAGTAATGTCCAATGTGTTATTTTTAAAGGAGAAACTTCAGACCTTATAATTACATGTGCAGAATGAGGACCAGAGGCTAGGTGCCTCAATGAAATCACTAGAAATATATTCGGCCAGGAGATTCAGGCTTTACAAAAGACATTAGTAAAAAGAATTGAAATGATTGAGGAAATTATTGGAGCTGATGAACAGGGAAAGAAGGCACAAGGACAGGATTCAACATTGCCTCTAGCTATCAGAGATGACTTACCCAGCATTTTAGCTTTCTATCCTGTAATCTGCTTTGACAAAACATCAAGTTCTAAAGGCCCAAAAGGATCCAAAGAAAGTAGATGAATACCTATAGGAATGAATGATCTAACAGAAATAAAGCAAGCTGTCAAAATTTATGGCTTGCATTTTGCATTTGTTAGGGAAATGATAAAGACATGGGCTTCTAGCAACAAGAAAACACCACATGACTAGCTTCATTTAGTTTAAACAGTCCTGGATGATGTGCCCAAGTTTAGATGTTTAGATGTTATTCAGGGAAGAGGCTAAAATTCTAGAACAACAGGGAAAAGCAAAAGGACTTGAGACTTTCCAAGATCAACTTCTTGGTGGGCACACTTATGCTTACTCACAGGTTCAAGTTCTTTAAAACCAAATAAAACTATAAAGGATATTTCAAACAAACAGACAAGCATGGAAAGTACCCCCAGAAATAGATTACATAGTGCTTTAATAACCCTGAATTTTCTTAATGCTAATGAGAAAGGGACAACAGCATCAGAGAGACATTGGGTAATAGAAAACTTTTCTGATTTAAATCATCCAGTTTATTTCAAGGATGTGTTGATATCACAATGGCAGCCAGGAGATGTGCTATGTTGGGGAAGGGGTTTTTCTCTTGTTTCCACAGGAAAACAAAAACTATGGATACCATCATAATTAATAAATATTTGGTTTGAAAAAGAGAAAACTCTTTGAATAGAGAAATGACAGTTCATCCACAATGGTGACAACCATACAGGTGTAAGTAAACCTCATAAGGGTTGGGGCAGGATTCTGTTCCTAATTGCAGGAAAAATACTCATCTTCAAAAATTCGAGAGACACTTAATGTTTGAATGCTGACAGATGGAAAAATAACTATCCACTAAGGATCATCAAGAAAAAGGAATGCAATTTATGAGGTCATGTAACTGATACACATATATTTAAACACACGTGTGTGTGTGTGTGTGTGTGTGTGTGTGTGTGTGTCTGTGTGTGTGTGTGTGTGTGTGAATATATAGAGCTGATTTTGGAGTTGGACAATGGCTCTGTCCTCTATATCCAAGCATGTTGTTAAAAGAAATATTCAGAGTTTTTGTCTCATGTCAAGAGCCATCTGATATGGGACAGAAGGAAAACAGAATTTAGAAAACATTTATATTTATTCATACCTATTTTTGGCTCTATCATACCTTTCATTGAATATATATGTCTGTATATATCTATATAAATAATGTTTAAGTTTTCCACAATGAACAATGAATTTTCCTGCAGTAATCTTTGAAGTTTCTAGGAAGAAGATGAGGCCCAACAACAACAAATTTACCTGGTTCATATGACATCATGATACTGACAGTACTACTATAAGACCTGTTTGGGGTACCAGCTGCTCAAGATGGTTACAACTTGGTTAGCTGAAATGGTGCACTTTTTTATAATGTTCTGGCCAGAACTCCAAATAGGAACCTCAAAAAGAAAAAAAAAAAAAACTAACGAATACTCAGAGACTATTCTCAATTATACCAGAAAATAATCTGGTGTAGGAGTTCCTTCTGTCTATGTGTTGCTTTCATTGGTTGAATAAAGAAACTGCCTTGGCCTTTTGATAAGGAAGAAATTAGGTAGGTGGAGAAGACAGAACTGAATTATGGGAAAAAGAAAGCAGAGAGAGAGAACTGCCATGGAGCTACGAGGGTCAGACATGCTGAATCTTTTCCTGTAAGCCATGACTTCGTGGTGATACACAGATTGGTGGAAATGTGTTAAATCAAGATGTGAGAGTTGGCCAGTGGGGGGGCTAGAGATAATGGGCCAGGCAGTGATTTAATGAATACAATTACTTTGTGATTATTTTGGGTGTAAGCTAGCGGGGTGGCCAGGACAAAAAGCAACCTTCTCCTCCTCCTGTTACAGTAATCTCGGAACTTAACCATCATTTTACTTTAACAGATCCCATAGAAAGAACATTGCTCCCATGACAGCTGGAAGTAATTCTAGAATACAATGTCCCCTCTCCCAACAAATTTTGTTCTCAGTGTTAGGGAGGGACATCATTTAGGGGTTGATTATAATTGGTTGGGGGTTGGGGAAAATTTTGTAGGCTTAGAGATCTCTTTAAAAAACAATAATAATAATAGTGAATAATAGCGTAAATACTTGTTGAATTAATATTTATAGGCTATTTACATTGGTATAGAGTCTTGTATATAGATACAAACAAATTATATTGAATATATTCCTATTTTTCCATCATATTTGTATTCCTAGGCAAATTTATTTGTCATATTGTATGCATGCATGCTTCTACCTCTGTTTAAACCTTTTTGTATATATTTATCATATTGCAATGTACATTTCTACCTCTGTTCAAGATACTTATACATTATTTAAATTTTGAGGTCACTGTCCTCATTTATTGCACAGTTGTTTATTGTATAATATTCTAAGATGAAGTCTTAGTCTTTAAGTTATATAGGTACTAAGAATTACAGATCAATAGTCATCTATGTTTGTCATACTTACAGTTGGACTTATCAGGTTCTTTAGATACATAGAGATTGTATTCTGCAAAGAAAGGTAATCTTCAACCACTTCAAAGAGCTGTAGAATATGGCATTTAAATAACTTAGGCTTCTGGGGAAGTGAGACATGATTGCTGCTGGCAGCACCAATCTATTTCCAAGTGAATGTTGAGCACTGAAGGCACTCCACTCAGAGTTTTTTTTTTTTCCTTCTTGGCAAAATTGACCTTTTGTCCAGGAATTGCCCATGCCTCAACCAAGGCAGTTTCTTTATTCATTAACCAATAAATGCAACACTTAGATAGAAGGACCTCCCACACCAACCTCACTAAAGAGAAACTTCTGTTCTACTTGGGCAAATGCTGTTTAGCTAAAGCCAAGAAACTAGCAGTGATTAATAAGAGATCAGTTTCATGAGACAGAATCTTCTGACCAGTGTTTCTTCAGAGTCTGCGCAACGGAGCTATATTCCAGTTGATGCTACAATTATACCTTATGAAAACAGCTAACTTAGTGGTGTTAAGAGTCACTCTAGTGGTACTAGTTTTGAAGGCATAGAGGGATCATGTAGATCATCTGAGGCTTGATTGGCATTGTGTTGCAATGTTGCAGTCCCTGAAGAGAGAGCCCAGGCGAGCTCATTGGTGAAGGTATAGCCTCAATTTTAATAGAAAGACTAGATTTGAAGGAGTCATACCTGGAGAGAAACTGAGATTTAGCACCATTCTGCAGGGCTATAATCACTTATTAGAACCACAGTGAAACTATTGTTAAAGGTAATGCCCACTTTCATCAGAAGACTCCAGTACCATAGGAATTCCATAAGGGACAGCAGCAGCCATGGTGTTGAGCATTTGTAGATGGTAGGACAGAAGAATGGAAGTAGATGGCCTAGCCCTTTACAGCCTGGGGGAGTCATGAGATGGTCCCAAGAGTCAAGTCATGAATGCTACACTGTTAAAATTTGTCTTTGCTTTGATTTGATATTATCTGTGTCTTGGTTCTTCCTTCTTGTAGTAAGGATATATTTAACTTCTTTTTCATGTTATAGAACCAATTAGGAATTCTAGAGAGAGTCTGAAGTTTAAAAGACTTAAGATTTCTTTAGAGGCTTTGGATATTTAATGAAACTTCTAAAACGTTTGAATTTTTAAAGATTGCAGGACTTTTAAAATTTAGAATGTTTATTTTTATGATATTAATGTACCATCTTGACTATAAACAAAAAATGAAAAATTCTAACTGAAAAGTGATGTGTTTGTGTATCAAACCTGTAGGTATTCAATTGTACTAGCTAGTTTTATGTCAACTTGACCAAAGTAGAGTCACTTTGGAAGAGGGAACCTCAATTGAGAAAATTCTCCTACCATGTGACCTTTTTGATAAATATTTGAGATATTTTATTACTTTATTTTGATATGGTAGTATCTTGTTCACAGTGGTTCTGACAATGTCTAGTTCTAAATAATATAGTAGGCAAACAGGCCAAGAGAACAAGATGAAACTCCTCCACATCTTTTGGATCAACCAGCTCCTATTTCCAGGTGCCTTTCCTGACTTCTTTCATGATAATCTGTGATCAACGCAAATAAACTGAAATAAATTCTTTCTATCCCATGTTACTTCTGGTCATGGTGTTTAATCATAGCAATGTAAACTTTAAGACACTGGCTGAAGTATCATATTATACAAAGGCAATGTTAACTCACTAATAATAATTTAGAACACTTATAAAAAATAATTAAGACTTCAACTTGTGTTTTTGACAAATTGTTAAAAAATACCTTTACAACAATTTTAATATGATTTAAGAGATTTAGATTAAATTGGATATACAGTACATGTCTTTTTGGAGATTCCAGGGTATGAAGAAAACTTGAGCCTATTTCACTGGCATAAAATCTAAGAAATTTAAGAGTAGCCTTTTGGTTTCCAAATGGAATTCTATCAGTTTAATGTGATTTGTTATCACATAATATTGTTTCTTAAAGTTAAAATACAAATGTCATGCATGAGGTCTGTCTCGGTTACCAGAATGATGCCCGAGCATGTATGATGTCTTTATTTGATCCTAGCAGTGCATAAGCCTTTATCCAGTGGCTGTAATACAAACACAGGAGAATAGAAGCAGGAGGATCAGAAGTCCAAGACCATTCTAAGCTATGGTCTAGTCAGGCTGCAATAGGCAAGATCGTGTCTCATACAAACAAAATTACCGAAAGAAAAATGAGGAAGGCAGGAAGAAAGAATGAATAAAGAAAAATGCTATCCCTGTGTACTAATGATTTGTTATGTACTGAGAATATGGGATATCTGTGAGGGACAAAATTATGTTCCTTCAAGCATAGTATGTAATATAATTATTATTTATATGTTTGTTTATTTATGAATAATGAATATAAATCAAAGCCTCTGTGGTTCACAGACCTTTTGCTTAACATTGAAGTGTTACAATTTCCATTTTCTTTTTTTCTATTTATCTGGTTTTCTGGAATGTCAGATTTCACTGTCTACTTACATGTTTGTGATTTGTATATTCATGTTATTATATTTTACAACTATGCAGTAAGCATGAGCACTTGTGATATTTCTAGGTAATGGAAGAACTTACATAATACCTTCAAAGAATATTTTTCCTTGATGTTCAGCTTTACTCAGTTGTATTCATTATTGCTTTTTCTTTCTGCATTTCTGTTATAATTTGAATTAGTATAGATGAACTTTATATCACTCTGAGTTTGTATTTTTAATATAGTTCTCTTCAATTTGATCACAAAGGATAACTTTTAGAAATATGATCTCATGATACTTTAAATTATATTCCAAAAGCAGCTACAATGTAGGAGAAGCAACTGTTTGGATATGTGATGGATCAACACGTCTCAGTTAGTCATGTGGTTTCTGTGGTATGTCTATGATTATGGTCAATAAAGTTTTCCTCAAAGTGAAATTTGGAATTTTATTTCTGTTTCATTCATTTCTGCTTTTGAAAGTGAATATTGATATAGACACTAATGTCCAAATTGTTCTGTGCTAGTTGCTTGTGTACTTCCTGACATTCATTTTAAATATTAACAGCATGAATTAGAGAAATATTTTTATAGGCTGTAATGTATTTTACAACTTGGGTGGCACAAATAGCTTTTCAATAATACTTAGCCATTACTTAGAGTTGTCTCTTGTCTCAATATAAAACATTATAAAATTATAAATATTTAATAGTGCAATTTCAGACATTTAATTATTTAATATTTTGAATTGAATTCACATGATATTTTAATATGCTTTTGTGGGGGTGACTTAGATATTCCCTACTTAATTTCATGTTACATATGGTTAGCCAATTTTTAGCTAAAACAAAGGATTTCAGTTTGTTATATCTTTAATATGATAATTAATTAAAATTAACTGCTAAAAGTCAATACAGCCCTTTATTTCCCAGGAAAAATACTTGATGTAGCAGATTAGATCACAAAATCATTTTTATAGAAATAAAAATTTTTGCTTGAGTTTGATTACAAAAATCTGAGTGATTCTGAATAAATCACTTAATATTTTTCATTCTTCTCATATCAAATTATGTCAACTTACCTAGAAGTCACTTTTGAAATTAACTGACTCGTTTACCTAACAATTGTCCAAACTTTTTTCTTTTATTTATTGAACATCATAGTGTATCAGTTATCAATGTTTATGATAATATATATATAATTTAAAACTAATGCAGAAATTATGTGCCTATGAAGCTGCATGCTTACTACCACTAGAATAGAACAAATCTGGCCTTACTTAATAATGACTTAATCAGAATCTTTTTGGTTAGATTTATTTCAGCAGTAGTTTGCTCTTATTTCTACTTTGCTGCACACTTTCTTATCTTTAATCACTGTACTTTTTCTTGATAGATGACATATTTCCATTCATTCACTCTTTCATGACTATTTGATACATGTCTGGAATATAAAATCTATTCAGAGAATAAATACAAGATTGGGTGTGCATTGAACAATGCATTTCAGGTCATGAACTAATAAGAAGCATTCTCTAATTATTACATATTTGCACTCATTCTGTTCCTTCACACATACCTCCATATATATGTATGTGTTTGTGCATATTATGTATGTATACATTTACATGTATATGAATGTATGTAAGTGTGCATGTCTCCAGAATGTAAATTATAACATTAGTGTTCTAAAATAGCTAGGGGAGTCATGGTATTTTTGTATCTTCATACTATTTCATTTTATAAATCTAACAACTGTTGTTAATAATTAGTGCTTATTAGAATAAAGCAAAAAGTTTATCCTATTGAAAATTACCAACATATATGTTATTGCTCTTACTATACCTTCATCTATGTCTGATCATAAGCACATTTCACACAAAACTATATTTATTTACTTCTACAACATATTAATGTACAAAGTCCCAGAGAATAAGAATGTAGACAAGACTTAACCTATCCATTGGAGAAGAAAACATAAAAATCACCATGACATGAATCAAACAGTACCAACGAATAATATCCAAGAAAGCAATCAATGGACAAATATTTCCTGGGTGAATATTAATTTCTGAAATGGCTGAAGTCTTCTTAGGGTTTAGGCAGGAGTCACCAGTTTCAGGTCTCATTTTTCAGAGATTAATCATTATCATTTTATACTGTTTTGTCTTCTCTTTACCGTTTGTTACAATATCCTTATCATGTTTTACTTCTTCTTTTACAGGTGCTTTGAAAATATTGTATGTGATAGATGGGAGATATATCTTTTTTATGTTGCTTGAGAAGAATTGAACTACTCACTCCTACTGCCATGCCTCTACTCAAAATTAATTATAAGGAAAAGTAGGAAAATTTGTTATATGCTATTTATCGTTCTTTATTTTTTAATGATTGAATATATGTAAGAATAAATAAAATTAATGCATAGTAAAATATTAAAAGAAAATTAACGGAAACGCAGAATAAGAGATCTGAAAATATATTGTTGACATCAGTAACTGAAAACACTAAGTTAGATCTATGTGTTTAAATAAAGGTGGCTTACCCATAAGCAATCCCATCAGGCATCTCTAAAGGAGTTTTATTCTTCTAAAAAGTGTGACTCAAAAGTAAACTGATGTTGCTATTTTGAGTTTCAGTCAAAAAATCTATCATTTTACTGCTTCTTTGTATAAATTTATTATAACAAAATTGCCTACAAACCACCTACCACTACTTCCACAGCAGTGTACCCTTAGAGATTGACTCACAATGTTTGCTCAAGTAAGAATTTTAAAGCTAGTTAAATAAGATGATCTAAACAATTACCTAAATTAATTCAGACATTAGTAGATGTTAACAAAACACAAACCAGCCCTTCCTGGTGGTTGTACAGGCTTTCTTGGACTGCCAGTGACCCAAATCATGACATGGACCTTTATTATTAGTTATGAATATTGGGCCTTAGTTTCAGCTGGTCCCATGAGCTCTTATAAATTAATTTTACCTACTCCTCTTCATCTACATTTTGCTCAGATCTTTTATGTTCCCTTAATTCTGCATGCCCTGCTCCCCTGCTTCCTCCATATCAGGCTGGATGGCAGCCTCTCAGCTATGCCTGACTGCCTGACCCTAGGTGTCTCTCTGTCTTTCTCCTTAGGTCTCTCTCAAGTCTAGATTCCTCTTCCAATTTATTCTCTCTGTCCACCATCCATTCCTATCTCTCTATTGCCTAGCTATTGGACATTCAGCTTTTTATTAGACCAATCATGTGCTTTAAGCGGGCAATGTTAAACAGTAGCAATCTACATAGTTAAACTACTGGCGCATAAACAAAACAACACACCTGTATGTAGTTAAACAAATACAGCATAAACAAAAACAGCACATTTTTACATAGTTAAACAATTATTCTACAGTACAAACAAATGTAACACATATTTACTTAAACAAATATTCTATTCCACATCAGGGGATATTAATTTAATAACTTGGTCAATGTTAGTGTTTCTATTCCATTCTTCCAATACTTCTCTGTAGAGAACAGAAGCAAAATCAATTCCTAATTGAAGAAAAGGGGATATAAGAAAAGGGAAGACTTTGTGCAGGGCTGTTTATCTTCTCTCTCAATTTACAGCAATTATTGTCAATAGTAATCTAACTTATAGCAATGATCCCCATAATATTGCCAAATATTATTAATATTATTATATTAATAATGTTAATGCTTCATGATATACATGGCATTTATGAGTTTCAATCCCTTTGCTTTTAAGTTCTGTTATAATTTTAATTAGAATGATCTTGTGATTTCCTAGATGGTATGAGAATTGTTAAGAAAAAAGGACAATTTTTATTTTTTACTATAAGGTTAAACTCCTATATTATTATTTTGACAGTAACTTAATGCTTTATATGATCAAGATTTTATCAACCTTACTCCTCATGAAGAGGTCTACATGAAGCAGAAATAATTCTAGCATATTAGACCTTTCAGAGGTCTAATAAGGGTACAGTGGCTCATCAAGAATTCAGGAAGGATAAAGAATTGTGATGCTCAATGTTAACTGTAAGCTTCCAGAGCTGAGAATCCCCAGTGTGATGGGCCTTGGGGCCTACTTGGAAGAGATTATCTTGATTCCATTGATTGAAGTGGGACCACCATGAGGGATAGGGAAAATGAGCATAAAGCACACATTCATTCCTCTCTGTTTCCTCACTGTAGATGCAATGTAGCAATCTGCTGCAAACTCTTGCCACTTTTCCTTGCCCACTATTACTGACTGTGACTTGAACTGTGATCCAGACAGACAAAAAAACCAACAAACAAATAAACAAACATGGCATTAAGTTGCTTAAGTCAGGGTATTTTATTCACAGCCAGAGTTTTCAAATATTTCACAGCTGTGAACCAAGAACTGCTTTCTTTCTTGAGAAAAATAACACAGTTTGAGATTTAAGATTGATATGGTTTTCTTCTAGGGAGAAATCCAGAAAACAGGGTGTTATGAGACTGAATCTATGATTGTCAAGAGTGCATGGAACTGAAATTGTAATGTGAGGAAAGGTAAATTTCCACCAAGAAGAATTCTAGAAATGAAACTTCTAGAAATGTAATATTATATCTTTCAAAAATACAACACAGCCTACACTAGACAGAGTGTGAGTGGTAAAAGCATAAACTGCAAAGACTGATTCCTGAGGCAAACCAAGACTGCAAAAATTCACAGTAATATTAGCTACATAATGCTGAGAAACCAGTTGGATGATACAAAGCCATGCCTCATAAACACTCATCCAATACTAATCTCAGATCTGCCTTAAGTGGTCTGAAAAACACTAAACTCATAAAGACTTCAGAAGAAAAAATAATAACTGTATTGCTTACTGTTACTTGTCAGGTTGGTAGAGTCCAGAATCTCCATTTGGATGGGTCTTTGGACATATCTGTAAGAGATTATCTTCATTATAGCAAAGTAGAGATCCATCTGAGATAAATGCTTCATGCTAAAAAGCTTTATCAGAAAATTTAAGATTCATAAAATCTATAATACAAATAAATAGATATCAATGAAATCAGAAATGTAGAAAATTAAGATGTCAAACAAGAAGAAAAACAGTGAAGAGAATGAGTAAACATAAAAAAGCAGGGTTCCATAATGGAAGAGAGGAATTTTGAAGTAACTACTATAAATATGCTCAATTACTTAAGAAAATGTGTTATATAATATATATACAATATATAACAAACAGAAATATATGGTGGGTATGGTAGTTCGAATGTAATTAGCTCCCATGAGCACTTAGGGAGTGACACAAATAGGTTTGGCTTTGCTGGAGTAAGTATTGCTTTATTGGAGGAAGTGTGTCACTGTAGACGCAGATTTGAATCTCAGATATTTTGAAGCCATGCTCAGTGTCTCTACTTACTTCCTGTTGCCTGCCTATCAATGTGTAGGAATCTAGGCTCCAGCAACCTGTCTGCATATATGCTGCCATGCCCTACAGTAAAGATAATAGAACCATTGAAACAATAAGCAAACCCATTAAATGTTTTCCTTTATAATAATTTATGAGGTAATGATATCTTTCCACAGCAATACAAACCTTAAGAAGTAGGTCAAAATTTAAACTGTATGATATTGTCAATAAATGACTTCTCACCATATTAATTAATATATATAATGATGTTATAAGTCCAAAACTTATTGAAATATATTGATTTCTGAATATTCCATTAAATGCAGATATAAACACAAAAATATCAGGAATAATCAAAGTTGGCATGATAAGGAAAACAAAGCTAGTGAATGGCATATGAATGCTAATCACTCTATAATCATTCAGATACCACCATAGTATTGACATGATTTAATCACTGAAAGTTCACTGTAATAATTAGGAATCCATTAGTAATCCTATACTCAATAATCATTAAGTTTTATATTATGAGGAAGAAAATCAATAAAATAAGATTTCAATGAGTTAGAATAATCAATTGTTAAATTTGAAAGTATAAGTCTTAAAGTTAATAAATTTTATAAAACTGTTTAGAAAAACTATACAAAAGATATTGTGAAAACTAAGCAATATTTATTTGTTTTTTGTTTCTACTGTTACAGTGCTCCTGAAACCCTTAAAATTTATTGAGTTATATTTTCAGAGTATCATAATTCATGTTCCATAATAAATAAGTTATTTTTAATCATAGTTGTAATTATGCACATGAGGTAATTTTTGTGAGGTCCTAGATATTTTGAGGATGGGAGCTGGTTGCCAGGGGAACTCACCATGTAGCTAGAGCCTGTTACTTCTAACTCCACTTTCGTGGTCCACAAGAAAGAACAGAACTGGACATTAAATTAATCACTGGTAGTTGATTCTAGAAACAATGATATTTTCTTGATGTTCATTTGGTGATACTTGATGAGATCCTGGATATTGTATGTTTTGTCATTTGAAATACCAAGCTTTGTTCAGCAGGTCAACATTTCATCTCTAATCATCTTGCCCAGGGGAGGCTCCTCTAGAATATCAGTTTAAATACACATCATGGTAAATCAAGGGATCTTATGGTACAGGAGAATTATCTGTATTCTGTCAATCATGATTTAAATAAATGCTGGTTTGTCATTAGCAAGGATGTATAGGTGAGACAACCAGACAGGAAGTAGAGGCGGAGCTAGGAGAATTCTGGGAAGCAGGAAGCTCTCTCTGGACTCCTGCCAGACCACCGAAGAAGCAGTATGTGACCTTCCCTGCTGAGAAAGGTACTGAGCCATGTGGCTAACATAGATAAGAATAATGGGTTAATATAAGCTACAAGAGCTAATAAGAAGCCTGAGCTAATGGTCCAATTGGTTTATAACTTAATAAAGACCTCTCTGTGATTTCTTTGAGGTTAAATAGCTGTGGGAACTGCGCAGGACATAAACCCCAACAAGTCTGGCCCTCATGTTACAATCTTACATCAACATTTCTAACCTATTTGGCTCAGAGAATATACATCTGGTGAATTAAAACATATGCTGGAAAAACAGCACATTCCAATTCTACTGTAAGTAAAACCCTGTGATCAGGACCTTTTTCAGTATCTATGTACATTGTTATACTAATAAGCATGAAATCCTATATAAAGAATCAGCAAATAAAACACATTTACCTGGGTTTTTTGAGCCAGTGTAACAAATTGTCAAATGGAGGAAGATAATTTTTTGAGGACTAGGATTGCAGCCAAGTCTGAGAATTTGCCTATACCCTGTGTATATAATAGCTGAAACTGGTGTTAAAATACAGGGGCTCTTGTAGAACTGATCTTGTAAAGCGTAGGCCTCACATCAGCATAACAACTTAAATTGTTTCTCCAGAGTATTGGAGATTTCTTTGGTATAAAAGACCCCTCGCCTTTGACTTTCAGAAGGATCTGTAGTGCCAAGCACATGATAAAAATATATTATAGTATATAAAATATCAACCTTCATATCAATATCCTGTGAATTGAGGAAGTCAACTTTTACATCATATCTAAAATAAACCTGCAACAGTCAAACTATTTGAATAAACAGTAGAGAATGTTTCCATGATCTGTATTTATATTATATTAGAGAATAGAGGACATTATACATATTTAGAAAAGTTAAATCATACCATCTTAATAGCAAGAGAATTGTTAACAAATGAGAATTAAGTAACAGTGCTGCTTTAGAACACCAGTAAGCATGTGAGACAACCAGGAGTGCTAAACCCCAGTTTTGAAAAAAAAAGGGTACATATATATTGAATATTTAAAAAAGAGGAATCATCCTTGTATTTTATGTTGCTAGTTTGCAATTTGATAGAGTAAATGCTTCTGATGTCTACAGAGACAGCCTTGACAAAATGAGATTGTGACTTGTCATTTAAGTACAATTATGTAATTAAAGATACCATGGTCCTGAGAAATTTATTGATTTCAAAGACTAATTCACACAACATTAAATCAGCCTAAAATATCTTTTTGTCAAAGAGTAAAGAGATACTTAACAGGATGTTGTCTATAAATAGAAATAAGTTTACACAAATATCTGTTTCTGAGTTTTTTATCAATCAAACATAGTCAAAAATTAGTATATCAAAATTAATGATAAAGTACTTCGAATAAAATATGAAATTTTAAGTTGAAATTAATATTAGTTAATGAAACATTCATTAAAAATGCAAAATAACTAAATAATTGATTACAATTGGTATTAGAAATTTATCAACAAATGATATAACTTACCCTGATATAGTTTCTTTTTACTACAAAGGGAAAATTAAGTACCTTGTCATATAGAAACCTGAACATATGTCAATGGCTGAAATTTAACAAGATACCTTATCCCAACAATGACAAAACAGGAGAATTTTATGTTTCCTAATACATGTTAAAAATGTTTGAAAATTCTGCCAGAAGAAAATAACAATACCAAGAGAGAGGTTAAAATAATGATCTACTACACATATAAACATGCAACTTTGTGAAACAACGACAGAGAGATCCTTCAGGTGAAAGGAAGCTAAAAACTGCACTATAATGAAGTTAGTATGATATACTGGATTACACTATAGTCCTGTTTTGAAAAAAAAAACTGTTCTACAATGACTCAGATACTTGAAAACTTCAGTGTTGTTTAGGAAGCTTCAACCTTGCTAGATCAAGTATCCCTGTAGGAGGTCTTTGAGAATAAACAGACTGCCCTATATCCAATTCTCTCTTTCTGCTTTGTGCTTGTGAGAGATGTGATCTCTAAGCATCTGTCTCCTGCCACAAGGCCTCCACTTGCTACGTGTCACAATGGACTCTTTTCCCTTTGGAAGCTGGAACCAAAACAAACTATGATTTCAACAAGCTACCTGGAGCCAAACTGTGAGCCAAAGCAGAAAATGCTTTTATCTGTAAGCTAACTAGCTCGTAGTGGTTTATCATAGCAGCAGAAAACTAAATTATACAACCTTATATTGACCAGAAAGTTATGTCAACCTATACTAAGGTTACGTTGATGATTGGTGAAATTTGGACATGTGTCATAAACTAAATAACTTTATCATATCTAAAAATTCTGATTTGAATTTCTTAATTATATTGTAGCTACATCACAGAATCATTTTGCTTATTTCAAAAATGATTGGTAGAACATGGGAACTCATAGTTGTAAACACAGAGAAGGCTGAGGTAGGAGGATTGCAAGTTTGAGACTATACAATGCAACATAGCCAGAAAAATAGTCTAGAAAATAATTATTGCAAATATATATGTAACAGAATCTTCAAATGAGAGACTTTAAACTAAGGAGTTTTGATATTTATTGACTTTCCCATGGAAATTTCATACATTTGTATAATTTATTCTATTATTGCCACTGACATGCTCTCTTATACCCTTCCCATCCATATTACTACATTTCCTCCTTAAAGTCCTGTTCTCTCACTTGGGTATTTTGATTTGTTACCCATTCATTTGTAATCAGTGTCATCCAAGTGAACATAGATTGAAACTATCCAATGAACTCTGGTGGACTGATCAGTGGGTACACAGCTCAAGACAAAGACTTTCCCACCCCTTGAATTAATCAGAATTAAGTGTTTCACAAGGAACTGTAAGACCTTCATGTGCTTCTCTCCAAACCATGATTGACAGACTCAGTCTTGTGCAACTTTGCAGTAGCCATGGTTCATTTCAGAAAGAAGTTTCTCTGATTCAGGATGAGAATAATAGCACTTTCCTCTAGTCATAAATATGTATGTTTGTAAGGCAGCTTGGTCCTCTCTCAGTTTAGCAAAACAGCAGTGGTAAGTTCTCCCAAGACAGCTTACATCAGCAGTAGCTTTAGAGCAGGCTGACAGTACTGAATATGACATTCCTCCTACAGAACACACCTCAGATCTAGTCAGAGATGGTTATCCCTATAGCCACATTGCAGTATTTCACCAATGGCCACACCCTGCTTAGCAAGTTCTTATTATAGATCTAGTCACTTACATGCCTAAGCAAAAGAATGATCTTCCCTCCCAGCAGCCCTGTGGGGCACCTCCCATCTCTTTAACAGCAGACTAGCAATGAGGGAGATTCTAGCTCCATTCCAGATTGATTTGTCTTTGCAACCAAAATGTGGATGTCTACACTAAAAAGTTTATGAAAAAGTTCTGGAGGACACCAAATGTAATGTAGAAGACATTTTGATGAAACCCTCTTGTTTTCTCATTTGGATAGCTCTTCTCTAAGGAGATTTAAATCAATTCAGCACAGTTAAAGCTGCATAGTTGTATCTAATGCTATACAGCTTTCCTTTCTCCACACAGCCTTTCCTCATTACACACACTGACCCTAATGCAAGTTTAAACATAAGCACTGATCATTTGTCTTATGATGTGAAAATTAAAGTATCTTGCAAAATGTAGGAAAAACTGGAGACATCTCTACATCTCTGCTTTGCTTTGTTTTCTAATACTGTCATGGGAAAATATAAAAATTGATAGATAAAACCAACTAGGAGATATGTACATTTGTAAAAATTCTATTGGTCTCCGTTAGTTTTACTTTTTCCTCTACAAAGAAGTTTCATTTTTCTAAAATAAATGTTAATTTTGTTGAAATGGAATTATTCCCCTGGTGACACTACATAGTGCTATTGTCTTTCCTAGGCATAGTTGAATATTTTCTTAATATTGTAAAGTAAACAAAACCTCAAAATACCCTTTAAAATAAGGGAGTACATAATACAGCAAATGTCTTTGGTCGCTTCCACAGATGTCCCCGCACTTTGGTATGTGGAATATAACACAGTACAAATACTCACCTGCCCATCTCTTATATTACTGCATTTTGGTTTATTTGGATAACATTTAGGAAAAAGCTTTGAAGTTCAGACTTGAAAAATAATCTGTGTGATTCATTGAACCAAATGATTCTGACTGCAAACTACTCATGCACACATTTTTTTTTAAATCAAAGCAAAACAAAAACAACCCTATATGGCACTACATCTTATCTCTTTGACGAAACATGCCTGTTTGTTATGAAGAACAGTGCAAAATCACCCAAAGAGCAGCAAATAAGAAAAATATAAAAGTATAAAATATATATAATTATATAAAGTATCTAAAATTCATATATTCAAAATTATGATTTTTATTATTTAATTGAGATTATCATACCATTGTTAAAAGTAAAAATAAGGCATTTCTCTAATACAAAGCAAATATGTGTATAAATTATGAAGACAAAATTTTTGCTTCATGTGTATTTTTCTTTAACAGAATTTTCATAATTTAATGTTTTTCTATATTTTTATCTTAAGGATTTATGATATTGTTTCTTTTGGAAAAGATGTTTTTCAGGTTAGCTGGGTAGTTGTGGCACATGACTTTAATCCCAGCACTTGGGAGGCAGAGGCAGGCATATCTCAGTGAGTTCTGAGGCCAGCCCCAGAACATACTCCAAAACTACCCAGAGAAACCCTCTCTCAAAAAACAAAACAAAACAAAAAATTATCTTCAGGTTGTCCTCTTTCTACAAATGGTTTTCTTGCTAATATTTTTGTATTAAATAATTTTTAAATTTAGCTTTTTAAATCATATGTCTATTAATTTTCTGATTCCTAACATTAAAATTTCCATTAAGGGCATTTGGGCTTCTTTCAATCTTGCTAACCATTTATTCCACAGTCATTATTCTCTTCTTTTTATTTAGACATAGTTTGTATTGTTTTTGAAGATATTGTTAAGAATTTAATAATGCTAATATTCTAAAATTTTATTTTTATTTTGGTGCTTGTACATGTGCCTGCTTGTTTGTGAGTGAACCGTGTGACCAAGGCATCCATGGAGTCCAGAAGAAGGTTGGATATCCTGCACCTGGAGCTACAGGTAATTATGTTCCTCCTGATATGCATTCTTAGACTACAATTTAGGTTCCCTAGAAGAGTAGTAGATATGTTTAACTGCTGGATACTCTCTTCATCCTCTTAAATATCAGTTTAATTATTAAATTAGCTTAACTTTTCATTATTTTTATGTTCCTTAAAAAGTCAGTCATATTGAGTATAGGTGTAGCCCTTTGAAAGGTAGATCTCTATGAGTTCGAGGCCAGCCTGGACTGCAGCATCAGTTCCACAACAGCAAGAGCTACAGAATGACATCTTGTCTCAAGATACACCCTCTCCCAAAATTGTATTTCACATCAAAAAGGAACTTATTTTGACACACAATGCATATTTCCCTCACCTGAAGCTTTTAGCTCCAAATATTTCCTTGTGAGGACATGAACATAAGTAATTGTAGAAACCAGAGAAGTATAAAAGGACCACTGTCAAAATGGGTAGAGAGAAATAAAGAAGACAATAGCTGGATACAAGTGATCTGATCCAGGTAGTGTGATAAAAAGGAATGCCACTAATTTGGAGGGGGAAGAGATTAATACAGAAGAAGAAGGGAGGAGAGTAAAATACCAATCAGGATTTTTGGAGTCATAATATTAATTATTTACCCTTTAATATATGTGTCTGTGTATAATATATGTATAAATATACATATATAGTTTAAATGAAAATTTCTCATCTATTCTGATGACTCTTCATGCAAGTTCTAAAGATCATCTACCAAACCCTAATATCAGGTATAACAAACTGTTTTTTGATTTGTCATTCAGGGTTTTTCAAGACTCTTCTAACACACACGTTATTTTTCTTGCCTTTGTTGCTCCCTAAAGGTAGAAGTTTAGTCCCTAGTGCTGAAGACATGCACTTCAGGTATAGGACTCAGAGGGCTCTGAATTGGCACTGACCTAAATATCCCCTCCCTGAGACTATCTTTTCTGATAAAAGAAGGCACAATGAAAACTTCCAAAGGAGGGAAGCCACCAACAGTGCTACCTAGCTAGGATGCCTATGAACCGCAATAATGAATAGCACAGCACAACGACCCTAACAGTGTAGTAAGTGGCACCATACCTTCATGGTAACCAACATCTCTCTAATTGGACCCAATTCAGCAAGAGAAAATAGAAACCTAGCCAAGTATTCAGGATTACTGAAGCCATGGATCTCAGAGCATTTATGACCACCACTATACTAAAACAGCATATCCCTAAATACTTTCTAAATATCTGTCCTTTTTCTCATAATTAAACGGAGTTTTCACCCCTTAAGGAAATTCTCTTTGTAACAGATAGAGATGATCACAGAAAACTCTAACTGATAAAAGCCTAGAGTTGCAAGTCCAGTCCCACTGGATAAATTTCTAAGGCAGTTCCATCCAGCACTTAGTTTCAGGAAACTCTGAAAGAGGGCCAGAAAGATTTAATATGAGACTGTGTCTCCTTTTCATGTAGGAAATACATTCATAAAGTCTCTACAATATGACTACATTAACAAGATCTGGAAAAGAACAATAAACATTTTTAAATGGTGTGGAATAGTTCACAGACCCCAGCCAACATAAAGAACTATTAAAGTATGCTGAGAGTGAAAGAACAGCTTTTCAATTATACATTTCTAAATGTTCAGCTCTGAAAAAGTAGATACAAGTAATACATGTATGTCAAAACAAGTATTGAAAAAAGTGGCCGTGAATTTGGAAGAGAGGAATATATGGGAGGGCTTAGAGTGAGGACAGGGAAATGCCTACTGATATATTATAATCTACAAAAATAAAAAAATAAAATAAGCATATCTGGTTTATTTTTCTCTATTTATATATGATTTATTATTTCATCCTGTTTTATTTTATACTCAAGCGATGTTAATGTTTATCATTTTAAATTCTAAAATTTAAAAACAATAACTAAAGGAAAGAACTTCAGCTTCCTTAACTTTTGTATTAAAATGTTACTATAATTTCCCATTTATTAGTTTGATTATTTTAAAATTTGTCTTCTGTTTTTTGAATAATATCTTACCTTGGACATTTAATTGCTTTTAAACTCAATATTTAATCATTAATATTTTGTCAATTTTTAAAATTTTTCTTCATTTCTCATCTGGCTATATTCAGCATCGAAAAACTGATATATTGAAACAGTGTTCAAATGAGAATTCATGCTGTATTTTTGTGATATTTAAGAAATATTTTATGCATCATAATGGCAATAGTTTTAAGAATATTCTATTTCATTATCTCAAGAAACTTACCTTTTATCATTTAGAATGAAATTGACACCTCCACTGACATAGAAAAGGCACAGTGGTGGTCACTCAAAAGGTCATTTTCCAATGCTCTCATGCACACTGCTCAAAAACATCTAAAACTATATGAAAAGCAAAATTATAGTGCCAAAAACACCTTAGTTCAGTAAAATCAAATTTCTGAAGCTGCTAAAACAATAAAAGAAACTCTTCTATGTAATGTCTAAAAACAATGCAGCCAGTCAGCAAGAAGATTTCAGGTCACCCAGCCCCATTTAGACTTCTGATCTTTAGGAATACAAATAGAAAATTTCTTATGGATTGAGCCAATAACAGTGTGGTATAATTTAGAAGTCTTTCAGAAAATATAGTAATCCAAGTAATTGGTTCTTCCTACATAACAATTATCCATATCCCAATCTTTTCCAAAGAAAAGTACATTTATATAACACAAGTTTGGATAATTGAAGCAGAAGATAAACTTGCTGAAGTAATACTTATGTAAGTGTAGAGAGAATGAATGAAGCACATTCTTTATAGTTACTTTGAAAAGAGAGAAGAATTTTATTCAATGATATACACTGACACATTAATACTAGTTAGTCATATCCAAAATAAAACTTAGTAACCCAATGTAAATATGGCAGTTACAATTCAAAACATTAGGGAGTTAAAAACCCTTAAATGATGCATAAGCTTATATTTGTGTATAATGCTGTATACTTTTGTAAACCTAATGTCAAAAAATTTTAGAAGGAAATAGAACATTCGTCTTTCTTTTCTACTTATATTGACACTTTGAAACTTTCTCCCAAACATGCTTTATCAACAAAGAATATAATTAAATATATATTAGTATTATCTAGCTTTACATATATAATATTTGGGTGAAAATAGTATTGCTGGTTTGTTATTAAATTCCCTATAACTTTCTGCATGTATATAAAACCTGAGTTTTGTTTTATTATGGTTGTCTTTGGTGTAAAGCACAATGTTCAACTCTAGTGGTCTGAATGCAATGTTTTCTACCTTGTCCTTTCCCCCCTAGGACCAAATGTCCAAGTTTGAAGAATATAAAATTTCCTAATGTGA
>PVIU01017679.1:0-41214 GCA_004026605.1 Ondatra zibethicus
ATTTATTGAGCTGTACATTTTTCTCTGCTCCCCTCCCTGCCTCTCCCCACCTCCTTCAATCCTTCCTCAAGGTCCCCATGCTCCCAATTTACTCAGGAGTTCTTGTCTTTTTCTATTTTCCATGTAGATTAGATCTATGTAAGTCTCTCTCAGTGTCCTCATTGTCTAAATTCTCTGGAATTGTGGTTTGTTGGTTGGCTTTATTTGCTTTATGTTTAAAAACCACCTATGATTGAGTACATGTGATACTTGTCTTTCTGTCTCTGGGTTACCTCACTCAAAATGATGTTTTCTAGCTCTATCCATTTTCCTGCAAAATTCAAGATGTCGTTATTTTTTTCTGCTGTGTAGTACTCCATTGTGTAAATGTACCAAATTTTTCTTATCCATTCTTCGATAGAGGGGCATTTAGGTTGTTTCCAGGTTCTGGCTATGACAAGCAAAGCTGCTATAAACACAGTTGAGCACATGTCCTTGTGGCACGATTGAGCATCCTTTGGATATATACCCAAAAGTGATATTACTGGGTCTTAAGGAAGGTTGTTTCCTAATTTTCTGAGAAATTGCCACACTGACATCCATAGGGGTTGTCCAGCTTGCATTCCCACCAGCAATGCAGAAGTGTTCCCTTTTCCCCACAACCTCTTCAGCATAAGATGTCATCAGTGTTTTTGATCTTGGCCATTCTTACAGGTGTAAGATGGAATTTCAGAGTTGTTTTGATTTGCATTTCTCTGATTACTAAGGATGCTGAACATTTCCTTAAGTGTCTTTCAGCCATTTTAGATTTCTCTGTTGAGAGATCTCTGTTTAGGTCTGTACTCAATTTTTTTTTTTACTGGATAATGTGATCTACTGGTGTCCAATTTCTTGAATTCTTTGTATATTTTGGAGATCAGACCTCTGTCTGGTGTGGGGTTAGTGAAGGTCTTTTCCCATTCTGTAGGCTGTCATTTTGTCTTGTCGAGGCATGAATATATTTTCTTATGTTGCCAAATGTGGCTCACAAGTCCACTAAGCCTAGGTTCTGGATATGGGAGGTATTCTAGTTAACTGGATTGACTGGAGTTATAGGCCATATTTCCCTCAAGGGTTTTTATGGTGTAATTTTAGTACCCAGGGTTGTGATGCAAGATGTAATAGGGACTTCAAGTAATTGGTCCCAATGAAAAATATTCAGGTTATTCTGAGCTACTGCTCAAGGAAGGAACTAAGGGATCTTACTGATATGAACAATGAATTAATTGATCCTGCAAGAGAAAATTGTTAACAGAATGATTGCAGCCACTGAACCTCTTTCTGATGGTGTGATTAGTACTTTCTCATGTTCTTGGAAAACAGTTATTGTGAGAGCATGAACATACCCAATATTTAAATTAAAGCTATGCAATAGATAAGCAACTCTTCTCTGGAATATGTCATATTAATGAAAGTCATACTAATACTGGTGCATAAAAAAATTCAGATAACTGACAGGATGAAAGAAGCCCATGCTTATCTTTTGATGCTGTTTTCCGATTCACTGTTTATTTTGACTGTAGTATAATTCTTGGCAGACAGAAATTTCTTGTTTTATTTTGTTTTGTTTTCCTTCTATAATTTCACTGACATTCTTCATTGAGTGATATTCTTTGCCAAAATCAACAGTATTGTTTATTTTACCTACTTGAACACACTAAATAGATAAATTTGTAAGTGTCTGGATTCCCTGCTAAGTTTCATTTATTGTCTCTTTCTTTTTATACATTCCAGTTCATGTCCTTTGTTGGATGTGTTTTCAACTTGGTATTTCTAATTACTTTTCATTTTTGTTTCGCAAAGAACTTGCAAAACTGTTTATCAAAATTGAATATTTGTACTTGCTCCTGCCAAGTACTTTTATGTCACTTTAAAACAATTTTAGTGATTGAGCTTAAGTTTTGTAAAGGCAGAAATCCTGCCCCTGCAAATAAGTGTTTTCATTTGTTTTGCTTTTATTCTGAGAATATATCACTTTTAGGTGTCAATCCTAACAGAAATTCAATGGCATCTCAATTGGCAGTTGTGTATTCCAAATATTTGTCTTCTTGGATATTTTATGCTGAAAAATAACTATTTAGTTTTTTATCTTCTATGTCATTTATCCATGGGCTAACATTGAACATACATCCCTGGATTTTTTTTTTATAAGGACTTGTTTAATGTTGTCATGGGAACTCTCTGAGACCACTACAAAGAGGCTCTTTTTTTTTTTTCTTGATTTTTGAGCCCGTTTCTAGAAAGATGTGAATGGAACTAATCTGTTAAGAATGGAGATAGGGGCTAAATTAAACAAGGAAACTGAGAGTATCAGAAGGCTCATTAAAGTTTCAAGACTAAGGAAGATCAGAATGTTACCAGATTCCTGAAGCTGCTCTCCAACATCAAATAAGCTGAAATGATTGCTAGGGAAAAGAACGTTTCTTATGTAACAGCCTATAAGTTTATGAGTGAACTCCAGGTATGCAGTTTTCCTGCATCATCACCTATGATGAGGCAGTACTTTCAATGGCCCATCTCTTTTCATGTCACCAATGTTCCAGTAATTAATAACTCAACCAAACTCCTTTATGTAATTCAACTAAACACATTGGATTACTGAACTAGACTTAAATAATATTTTGTTTATCATCATTGCATTGTCTGTCATGAATAGACACCTTTTTCATGTTTTCAAAAGAAAAGTCATTCATACAAGTAACGCCCAAGCTAGGAACAGTTATATGAATGTATTATAAAACATGAAACCATGGTTCATGTGTTAAGAATAGATTGTCTCCCATATGTTATAGGATACTGTGCCTTCTTTCTTAAGTGAAAACTGAATATTTTCTGAAATGAGTGTTGTTAAGACATGAAATCAGCTTGAATCATGTCAAAGCAGGGTTTTATGGGGTAGGGTAAGGGTGGGATCCTCAGTTGGCCATGTTGTTCAATGTAGAAGAGAAGGGCATAGTTTCTTGGTAGTAGAGTCCACTGCATAAGTAGAGAGATGTCACCAAACTGAGAAAGGTTAGAAAATACATTCCACATATGAAAAGTGGTAGTAGGAAGACTATGGAGGTAGTGGTGTTTCCCTTGCTGTGGGCAACAAAACTTACAATTGAGGTTAAATAATGTTCTCGTAAAGAACTTAACTTTGTAGGAAATAGTTACAATGGAAAAGAAACATGTACATGCTACCCTATGCACTAGACTCTGGTTTGATTCAAAGAGTGGAAAATGGAAAATGAGGAAGAAAAGCTGGCCTACCATTCATGCACAGTGAAAAATTTAAGTGAAAGACAGTGCTGGTTAAATAAGCTCTAAAGAATTTTTCTTGGGATCCCAAAACATCTGAAGAAAGGCATAAATCAGATTGATTGATATAAGATACTTCTCAGAGATAATCTTTTATGGGAATGCAAGCTGGTACAGCCTTTTTGGATGTCAGTGTGGTGATTTCTCAGACAATTAGGAAACAACCTTCCTCAGGATCCAGTAATACCACTTTTGGATATATATCCAAAGGATGCTCAATCGTGCCACAATGACATGTGCTCAACTATGTTCATAGCAGCATTGTTTGTCATAGCCAGAACATGGAAACAACATAAATGCCTCTTGACTGAGGAATGGATAAGGAAAATGTGGTACATTTATGCAATGGAGTACTACACAGCAGAAAAAAATAATGGCATCTTGAATTTTGCAGGAAAATGGATAGAGCTAGAAAACATCATTTGGAGTGAGGTAACTCAGACACAGAAAGACAAGTATCACATCACTCATAGTTGGTTTTTAAATATAAAGCAAAGAAAACCAACCAACAAATCACAATCCCAGAGAACCTAGACAACAATGAGGATGCTAAGAGAGACATACATAGATCTAATCTACATGGGAAGTAGAAAAAGACAAGATCTACTGAGTAAATTGGGAGCATGGGGACCTTGCGGGAGCGTTGAAGGGGAGGGAAGAGGCAGGAAAGGGATAGAGAAAATGTAGAGCTCAATAAAAATCAATAAGAAAATAAAATAAAAGAAGCAAAAATCCGACTTTTGTTAAAAACATGGAAAAAAATCATTCATTGACTTAACTACAAGTACTCTTTCTGCTTCTGGTTTTTATAGTACTGGAAAGCATTGTCATTCTGATGAGGGGACAGGATTGTTACTGGCTGTCCTACTTAGTGATGGAGTTGGTAAAATGACTTATGAAATTGTTGCATAAAATTTACCTGGGAGTTCAGTTGAAGCAAGTCTGCTAAGGGTACACTCAAATGCCTTCTGTGCCTTCTACACAAGATAGAACTCATTTCTATTAGTGTAAATCAGGACAAAGCTCCATGGATGAAGATATTAAAGGCTCAGTGAGGAGATCACAATTATTGTTTTGTTAATGAGACAACATGTGTCTTTAAAATTACTTCTAAACATGTGTTTATGTGCATAGCGGTGTTCAGCCATGAACTGAAGAAAACAATCACTGAGGGTCTAAGAGTTCAGAGAGTTACAAGAATGAGAAGAGGGGCTCCCATCGTTTCATAAGCAGTAATTGCCAGGAAAAAATAGTCATGAATCCTCCTTTACGTTGGTCAGGGAGTTTTCAAGTGTCATCACCCCATGCTGGGGTGAGTTTTTTGGTGATGCAGCCGTCTTTGTGTTACCCATGCTCCTGTAAGTAACTCCAATGAACTTATTGATTCACCAAACCAGACAAGAGTGTAATTCTTGATCCTTTCACTGGTATTCTGCAATAGGTGAATGGATGTTTCTTACATCTTCTCAGGAAAAGTCAAGTAATACAAGATTTAAAAGGTTTTACAGCCTGCAACGATTGAACACTTTTCACATTAATTATTAAAATGTATTGCAAATAATATTTAGACTCCTAGAGAGGACTTAAACAAGTGACATGGATTTATTTGAGAGGATGATTTTATGAACTTATTTTAGAAAAAAACTATCAAGATATATTTAATTAAGCATCATAAACATGTACCCAAAATAGCTAGACATCTGTTTCTAGTGAAGCTCACAGGTATAGAAGAAAGCAAAATAAGTAAAATAACTTCCCACAAAGCAGAAAAGATGGCAAGGGAAATTCTCTTGGTAAGAAACATGCAAGCTCTGTGACATGACATGGGAATTAAATTTGAGGGAGATTGCTCCTGAGCATAAGCCAATATTAAAGATCAATATTGAAGAGCCTTAAGTTGGCCAGAACATTAAAAATATCATGTAATATCCATGCATCTTGCAGGAGATATACACGGGGAAAGGAATTTAGTAGAACAAAGTAGAAAAATAGTAAAATTTGTGAAGCTTTTTGGTTCAAGACTACTTGCACTAGATCTTAGATATGATCAGTAGAATGGTTAACAAAGCTAAGTAATGTTCCTTTATTTCTGAAAAGTAGAGCTACCAAAATTAACTTGTTGCCCATGTCTGTAACTGGGTAAAGACATTGCAACTAAATCATGACTTAAAAAAGAAATCTTTCAAGTCCAGAGGAAATGTGGGGTGCTTCTACTTAAATAACAGATCACTTGGGCTGATAGCACAGAATCCCTATATACCAGACTGAGCAACAGTGTGATTAGTGTTTTTTCCTTCTTTTTTTTTCTCTGGATGAAGTTCTTAATGGCTTTGTAATTTATTGGGATGACTCAGACACTGAAAGCATATGTCTACAGAGTACAGCTGCCTTAACTGGAGATGAGCAAGTTGAGCCAAGTGATGGTTCAAGTGTCCTCTTTAACTCCATAAATAATAGGCCCAAGACATCACAATTTTAAATTAGATTCAAGGTTCATTCTTTCCTTTCTGTATTGGCTTTAAATTGTTTTGTATATTTCAATATCTCTAACAAGAAGGTTTTCCTTCTAGCTCATGAATTACATATGATGCTCACTGTGATTTATGAATAACAGAAGAAATCTCAGCATCTGTAAGCACACACACACACACACACACACACACACACACACATAGAGTAGATAACATGTGACTCTTGAAATTAACAGGGTAGAAAATAAATAGTAATAATTAGCTATTCTAGGACAGATAAAAATTGTATAAGCTTTCTCACATAAATATTCATTATCTCCTTATCTCTGTGCTAGATAGAAGAAACTTCACACATTTTCAGATCAGATATGAAATTGTAGTGAAGTAGCATCATATTAAGTAATGCTTAAAATAGAGTAAGAAGGTGTATACAGCTGAGTTATGGAGAAGAAAGAAAAGGAGCAAATGATATAATTATATTATGATCTCAAAAAATAATTTACAAAACATTTTGCAAATAAAAAAATCTCCAGACACCGTTATTAAGTTTTTCCAGTCCTTAGCAAATATCCCATATCATGTATTTCCCTTCATTCATGCTCAAAGCTTAGAACTTCTAATTCAATAGGTTTCCCATATTTCATGGCAAGTTTCATTTTCTTGAAGATATTCAGTGATGACGAGTTCAGTGTTGTATCTTTTAATGTGAATTCTCATTAGCCAAACATTTTGCTTCTTACTTTGATGCAGGTATACTTGATTGGATATAACAGGCATTATTTAGTTGAAAATATCTGGTGGAAACAGAATGGGTAAATCAAAGTTGTTTTTATGTTAAAGCTTTCAATTTAATTTCTACCAAAACTAACTTCAGTTTCTTTCTTCTTTTAAGTTTTGGAAAGTTTGGAACTAACTCAGTCCATTCTATAGGGTCTGTATATATTGGGGTGAAAGGCTAAGTAACAACCTCTTAAAATATATGATATTACTGTCAGGGTCTAATTCCAGCTGTAGAGAGTGGTGTTTAGTAGTTCTAAAAAGAAAACACTTCCATGAAATAGGCGTGTATACCATGTGCATTTGCTTATAACTAAACACACATCTATGCTTGAATTGGCAAATTATTCATAGGGAAGTACAGGAGAAATCTTTAATCAGCTAGAATACAATCAAATAAATACTACCCATATGAATAAAGCTAAAGTAAACTAAGTAAAATTATAAACAGCATTTGAGAATATGTTACAATTACTTACAATATGAAAGCAATTAATATTGAAACCATAAAAATGTTATTTAAAAGCCAAAGAGAATGAGATGACAGAGTCAAAGGAGATATGGTGAAAAGTTGAAAGCAACAGGTTCGGTTCACATTCAGTATAATTTAAGGAAGGGTGAAGTTGTAGATTTTTGTTGTGCATCAGTTCCCCAAATATTAGTAGGCACTTGTGGAAGTTCTAAATGGCTCTAATCACTCTCATCCTCATCTCTGTCTACTCGCATTCCTCGCTAAAAATTACCTTTTCACATTTTTAACTATCCATGCTGGAGCTTATCTGACATAAGAGCGAAAACACAACTGGTGGTAGTGATTCCTCCTATCCATCAGTAGCCTGTGTGGTGATGTTTTGTTTGTGATCTAACAAATGAAGCTTTCCTGAAGACTAGAGTGCAGAGCGAAGCCACTAGTTAGCCACACAGGCCAGACAGTGGTGGCACACACCTTTAATCCCAGCATTTGGGAGACAGAGGGAGATGGATCTCTGTTAGTTCAAGGTCACCCTGGACTACATGAGATTAAATCTGTCTTAAAGGGAAGCAGAACTCATACAAAGATGATCCCAGCACTTGGGATCACATGCCTTTAATCCCAGCACTAGGGAAATGGAGACAAGAGTGATATGGCTGCGTGGAGAAAGAGGAATATAAGGCAAGAGGAGACAGGAATTCAGATGCATCCTGAGGATTCGTGGAGATGGATGCAATCTGAAGTTTTCTAGAGACAGCAGCAGTCTGAGGATTCATAGAGATAAGATCAACCCTTTAGTCTGACCATTGGTAGAGGTAAGAACTCTCTAGTGCTTCTCTGACCTTTCAGCATTAACCCCTACATCTAATTCCAGGTTTTTATTATAAAGGCCAGTTAAAATTTGTGCTACAAGCCTGTTGTAGAATAATTGTTTATTATGTAAAGAAGTGTTATATTTGTTTATGCTGCATTCATTTAATTATGTAAAAATCTATTGTGTTTTACTTTGCCTGCCTAAGGCACCGTTGGTCTAATAAAAAGCTGAATGGCCAATAGCTAGTCAGTAGAGGGATAGGCATGGCTGGTGGACAGAGAGAATATATAGGAGGAGGAATCTAGGCTTACGAGAGAATGAGAGAATGAGAGGAAAAGAGAGGGAGACACCAGGAACTGGACAGACAGACACGGAGGAAGCACGAAAGTAGGACATGCAGATAATGAAAAAAAAGGTTAAATCCATGAGGCAAAATGTATAAGAAGAGAAACATTAAAGTAAGTTATAATAGTGAGTGAGACAAGCATATGCTAAAGACCAAGCTTTCAAATGAATACGAATTCTTGATGTCATGATTTAGGGCTTAGGGTCCTAGAAAGCCAGCTACAATAGCCAGTATTTCTGTATGAAGGCAAAGGGCTCTATGAGCCTCTCTCAGAATTGTGTTTGATATGTACACACATACAGATAAACACACACAAACATGCACACACAGAGATGTACACACAGAACCTAGTTAGTACATTGATAATTGTTCACACAACTACATTAGATCTGGTCACTTGGAATTAGATAACCTTTCAGTGGGCTCATCCCCCACAATATTTGTCCTCTCTCAACACCCATTAATTTTCTGGTTTTTTTTCAGTTAGGATTTGGCCTGTGACATTTCTACCATCAACTTTGAGAAGTCAAGTGGTGCCTCCATTGTACAGGTCTTGGGTAGACAACCACATTAATATTTCATGAGTGTGGCACCTTTAATAAATAGATTTTTACCTCATAAATAATATTCTGGTCCTCTGGCTTTTGTTATTGTTCTACCCCCTTTCCACTGATATTCCCTGAGCCTAAGCATAGGCATGCTTAAATTATGGGTTGGTATTCCATGGCCAATTGTTCTGTTTAATTTGAGTTGTAGAGTTGTTATGATCTCTAACAGCTAGAACAAGTAGGCTTCATTGCTGAGGAGTGAGCACTACACATTTCCATGGGCATAGAAAAAAATATTTAGGATGTAGTTAGAAATTATACTGGTTTAGGAAAAGGTCAGTAGTAGGTTCTTTTCTAGCATATATGACCTCACTGACCATAGAGAGCTGGCAAGTGCTATTCATCAATTCCCTCTTACTAAGTCTGACTAATGACTTTTTTCTCTATAAATTAGTTTCATTGCTTAAAGTTTTCACTCTATTTCTCAAAATTTATTGTTTTCCATCAATTTATTAGCTAACCAGTCATTCTTCTCTTCTCTTTCTCTGAAACATTGCCTAAGATTCAATGATGAGGTTGTGTGATCTGTCCTTTGAATGGAGTTAAGCTATCAGGCTACTCAGATTGAAGACTATATACCTCAAACTCTTTTCTAATTAGTCTAAATAGGTTTTGAAATTCCTATATTTTGACTTGCAGTTAAATAAAAGGAAAGACTACTTTCTGGTATTACTTTTTCATGTGCATAATTAATATATTTTTCAATCCATACCAAAAGTAATATTATCTTTTACTTATTTTTATTCAATTATATCAAGCATGTATATTCATCGTGAAGTATACATAATGCATCAGCATACCTTGTACAATGAATTGAGATTGTTGAGTCTTTCCGACCTATGTAAGAGGTATACAAAATTTATCTTCAACTGCCACTTTTCAGAAAATAAGTTTTTGACTCAATAAGATATTTCCCTAATGTATCAACCAACATATATGAACATTTTTTCAGGAAGAATTGAAAACTTCTTGCACCTCTGATCCAAGTGGTATTGTTTATTTACTCAGTCTGATGGGAATAAGGCTTTTCTCTTTCTGCTTCAAAGGAAAAAAAAAAAGGTTTTAAGCTTCAATGGGAAGAAAGTGGGTTTATTCACATTGGTGTGGAGGGAAGTTTATGAGGGGCAGGGTAGTCTCCAAAGACTGTCAAAAGATCATAGAGATGTCAGAGCCTGAGAAGGGACAGCCAAGTGTTTACCAGGAAAGTGATCTACTCACAAAAGGACGTTTGAGAAAGTTATAAATTTCTTACAGATAGTAAATGGCAACCAGGAAATGAAAAGATAAAATGTGCCCACTTTTAGGTTGTTCCACTACTGGAACAATGTCATTAGTAGTTTTCTATGGCCGTTGAGAGGTACTGTCAGGGTGAAATTTTATTGAGGCAGATAATGTTGATCTAGGGTGGTCTTTAAGGATAAGAAAAAGATAAATTAATTTTTCCATGTTTATATTCCCAGACTGGGAATTTGATTTTAAGTTCATTTGTCCCCTTGTCCCTTTTTAGATTATTGTTATTCAAAAATATCTCATAATGTTACCTGGATTTTTAGTAACTTTTTCTAATTTCCAGTTTATCATCAGTGCTATTTTCTAATTTATGATTAAATAGGCATAAATTAATTTGATCTCTCTCACCAAATTGTTATTCTGTCATCATTATATGTTTGTACTATTTGCCAGTGAAGATACAAAAGTGAAAACTGGTGCTCCATTAAAAGAATTTCCAGTCTACTAAGAAGTATGGTAAAGTGCTGTGAATATTTTTGTTTAAGCATGCTTATTTCTAGTCAGTAGATTGTTGCCATTGGGTAAAAAAGATGCCTTTTAAATAGTATATAAAGATAGGGAAAGTCAAGGGAACTAAGATACAGTGAAAGAAGTTAGTCAAAAAAGTCCATGTGTTCTGACATCTAGAACTCCACAGTTGCTCTACAGTCATGCCACCATTATACACGCACAACCCATGTTACTGTCTCCTGAGGCCCTGCCAAATATCTCAAATCCAGTGAGTGGATTTAGTTCTGCTCAGATGAGTTCCTACTAATCTCATCTCCTAGATGCAGATCATTAGTCCTGCTCACATGAGTTCCTACTAATCTCCTAGATGCAGATCATTAGTCCTGCTCACATGAGTTCCTACTAATCTCCTAGATGCAGAACTCCTCTTATCTCTCAGTCCCTGAAAGTCTCCTTGGAGTCTGCTTTCAACATGTTCTCTGCACCTATTTCTTAGAAGAGTATGTCAGCTTCCAAGGCTCTGCTAAACACTTGAGTAAGCAACTTCATTTTAACCAAGATGATTTTGGTTTGGAGTTTCAGGTTCCATCCCATACTCACTTAGCTCCATTGTTTCTGGGTCTGTGGTGAGACTGAACATAATGTCATGCAGAGTGATGGTCATGTAAAGGTGCTCATTTGTGGACAGACAGGGAAAGGGGGATAGAGGGAAAGCACACATGGCCTTTCAGTGTTTACTTCCAAAATACAGGATACAGGATACGAGATACAGGATACACAATATAGGATATAGAATACAAGATAGAGGATATAGAATACAGGATACACAATACAAGATATGAAATACAAAATATAAAATACAGGACACAGAATACAGGATATAGAACATAGAATACAGGATCTTGTCTAGAGACATATACTAGCATTTACTTAATTTATTTTGTTTATGTTTCAGTGTATATTCATACCTGATTATATCTATTTACTAGATCAGTATTTTAGTTTCATTTTGTTGCTATGATATAATAAACAACAGCAATTTAGAGAAGGATGATTTATTTTAGTTCAAAATTCCAGTTTGGGTCCATTTGAGAGGAGTCAAGGGGGCAACTAGTCATATCACAATTTCAGACAAGAGTAGAGAGGAAAAAAGATATGTGTTCTTGTCCATGGTAACTCACTTTCTCCTATTTTATATAACAAGGATTCCAATTTGTAAATGTATGACTACCTCACAGAATGAGTCTTGCCTAGTCAATTAATGTAAACAAGATTGTTCTCCAAGATTTATAGAGAGGCAAATGTGATCTAGACAATCCCTCATTGAGAATCTCTTCTTGGATAATTTTACATTACGTCAAGTTGACAACTAAGTACTAGCCATTACAATCAAGAATTATTCCTTAATAGTATCTGTCTCTAAATTAAAACAAGTTTAAATGCCTACATTTTTATATATAAATTTATGCATTCATTTTCCATACACACCCAATAAACATGATACTAATAGAAGTATGTGGACCTGTGAAAACATATTGGGTCATATTTCAGAAATCTATATCAGTGCTCATCTTTGGATTAGGGTATATTGGAGAACTGATTTGAGAAACATTACCAGTGATATGAGTTTCTCCCTTCATATACTATCTATGGAAAATAAAATCAAATGAAATAGAGAGACTACATTGAAGCCTTTGAGCTATGGAAGGCAAGAAGGAAAGTATAACTGTCTCCTTAGGACACCTTTTCAGGAGTTTTGTCTTATATCATTCTACATATGTGGTAACTGTAGTTGGAATTTGAATGTACTAAAGTCACAGATGGTGTCTGTCCATTTACCACATTCAAAGATTACATTTTCTGGCCATTGTGGCACCTGAACTTTTCTAGTATGTCACAAATACTTTCCTGTTCTAAGAGAGAATTTTGATCATCTGTTGTGAAACACAAAAGCACTAGGTCTATTCAGTCTGTTTTTCTTTCTTATTTTTTTCTTACTCCAAATCCCAAAGGCTGTTTTGAAAAGAGAGTCTTATTTAAATGCCACAGACCATTTATACAAACAGAGACCAGAAATGCGCCAAACAGGAATGAAAACTCCATTGTTTCCACAGATCCCAAGTGAAAGCTTTTCATGAGAAAATTTGATTCTCTAATTGAAGGTAATTCTATTATAACTCTGTTTAAATTACTCTGATGTCAGATAACATTTCAATATTCACCACCATCCATTTGGAGGCTGCAGCACAGCTGATGACTCTAAGATGTATTTCCTTTGAAAATCAGCATTTGCTTTTGAACACTTATCTACAGAAGTCACAGCATTTCAAAAGGGAGGTGGCTGTAATAGCAGGGACCTAGATTTTGTTATTAGCATAATTCACAGGTGTTTTTCAGGTCCAAAATAATGATGTTTTACAGTTTCTTCTGCACTTCTGATTTCATAATTTAACACCCATGTTCTCCTATAAAAACTTCATTTTGAGAGGCAGCTATATCTTTGAATCTCTCTTTCTTCTCCCTGTCTGGAAGCTTCAGAAAGGTATGAGGTGAATATATTTTCTTCTCTATATCTACCTGTGGTTCGTGTTTGGGAGTTGACAAATATTTTTCTAGGAGAAAATAAGAATTTGCACATACACTTAATGAAGTATGTATAGGAAGCAAACATTTGTGTGGAAAGTAATCTGTAATTTCCTGAAGTATCACTATACTTACTTAACTTTATAGTTTACTATGTGTAATTAAGCACATTAAGTCAATTAATGTGTTGACAAAGATAAAATCAGCCAGCAGAGAAAGGTATTCTATTTATTATGGGAGAGTTATTTAAATTTCCCACTAATATTTAATGGAACCATAGAAAATTATAGGTGAAAATGATGATAACTTGAATATTCATAAAATATTAAATATATTGAAATTCTTATATCATTAAACTAGGGTTCATTAGGAGATGTTTTTGATTGATATTAGTTCATTTAATTAATTGTCCTATAATATATGTGTATCAGCATTTTATGTTGTATAGATTAAATATATACAATTGCTTTTAATATTTTAAATTGGCATAATAAATATTAGAGACAATTTAAAAACTAGTTTTTTTACAATATAGAAACATTAAATATTTATTATTTGATCCTTTAAAATGATACTGTACTCTAATTTTCATAGAGTCACTGAACTGTTTTGAATTGTGTTGTATTTCCTAAAGTATACTACAGGTTTGTGGAATAAAGGTTACCTGTTCCCGTTAAAGGTCATACTAAGTACATTATAAAATATTGGGTTACAAAGGATAATGGGTAGTATTAGCATATGTATATAATTATAGATTTAAGTAAGTTTGATGGTGTACTGAAACCTGAGGCTAAGAGAGTTGTAGTATCAGAAATGGCTTCACAAAATACTAAAATTTAATCTCTTATCATTTGTTCCCCAGAAAGTCTACCTCCAAAGTGGTGCTAGCTGCGATATTCAAATTACAGCATATTTGACTTTAAAAGCTTATTCTCTTTAGACATAACTGGTACCTATGGCCCAATATCTAAAACATATCTTTCTAAATGTATCCAATTCCCTTTTCTGTTTTCACAGTACATGATCGCAACCTAATATTATGTTTTAAGACTCACAAGCATGTATGTACAATAAATTGCAGTTTTGAGAGCTAGACAACAAAAATGTATTACTATTTTTCATCTTTAAGCTAATTTAAAATAGCAGTAATCAAAAATAAAACAATGATAATATTGTAATCTCCTGGTATTTTGTAAACACCAAGAGGATGTTTGGAACAAAAACTCATTTCCAACCACCCACCTATCCTCTCTGCGGCTCTCTTTTATGGGTGAAAAATTCAAATTTTGAGGGGGTTAGAAGTTGCATATTTGTGATTTCAAAATTCTGTGAACAATGCCCTAGGTACTGAGATGTAGTTTTAATATAGACTTGATCAAAAGGTATTCCTACTGACTAATCTGAGTAATCTCTCACTTGTTCTTGCACTGATTGCTCCCCCAACTACATGTTTCTAGATATTAAAAGGTCTTGAGACAGGAGTTGTGATACCTGAATTGACTTTCAGATAGATTTTTTAAATAGTGTCTTTATTTATTCTTTGAGAATTTCTACAGCACCTTTTGATCATTTTCATTTCCTCTCTCAAACTCATTCCAGATTCTTACTTCTTCCTGCCCATCAAGTTTCATGTTCTCACTCTTATCTTCTAGCGAAACAGATAAATAAACAACATATTCATATTGGCTGACTTGCAGGGAATTGTGCCTTACCTGAAGTGTGGTCAATATAGTGTCAATTTATTGAAGGAAAATTGACTTTTTATCACTCAACAACAACCAAAGTTCAATAATTTCTAGTTAGTGGTGGCACTTCTTGCCCAATTCACCTCCTCAACACTGAGATATTATGTGGCTTGAGCTTATGTCCTGTTCATGACGTCATTGTCTTTGAGTTCATATTGCATCTGCCCTGCTGTGTCTGGAAAGCATCTGTTTCTTTAAACTCATCTACCACATCAGCATCTTACAATTTTTCTGTCGTCTCCTTTATACCTGAGATTTGAAGAGAAGGTTGTAATACATACATTCCATTTAGAGATGAGCATCCCAAGGTCTGTTATTCTCTGCCCATTAACCAATTATTGATTTCTGTGTTAATTGCATTTATTGTAAGAAGAAACTCCTCTGTGGAGAGTTGAAAAGTGCACTGACCTATGAGCTCAGCAATAAGACACCAGGAGTTCTTTTACATGGATAGGCCATTGGAACTAGGGGGGAAATTGTTAATATTATTCTGCTAAGTGAATACAACAATAAAATGACCTTCAGATATTGCAAAGGTGTATTTTGAATGACAGAATGAGGAATTATTTTGGAACTTCGTATCATAGCCCAAGTCAAAATTTTGGTGTGTGGATTAATGTCAGGGTTTTTGATTCGATTCCTTTGGTTTTCTTATGACCATATGAATAATGGGTGCATTTTCTCTTTTTAAAATAAAATACATGTCCACTAAAAACAATATTGTGGAGAGAAAAATGTTTTGTATAACACAGTATATTTTTGTTGTCAAGTCTTGTTGATATGAAGCCTGAGCTTTAGTAATGGGCTGGAAACTGAAGAATAATAACATTTACATCCTTGGGAACACTCTTCCACTAGACGAGATACTTTAATAGTTTTTGCATTTAGTACTTTGACACTGTGTTTTATTTACTATCAATGGTTTATTGGCATGTTTATTATACATGGTGATGTGCTGCATTGTTACTTGTCTATAAATGTGTATAATACATTTCAGTCATATTCAATCTTTTCTTTTTTCACTTCATTGATTATTTTCCTCTTCTCAGCTAGTATCCCACCTTCTACTTTACTACTTTGCTTTTGTGTAACTAGGTGAGTTTCATTAGAGTTCTTCAAGGCCATCTTCTACTTGCTGGCATCCAGTTATTCAAGTACCATTTGTTAAAGATACTTTCCTTTTTCTATTGTACCATTTTGGCTTCTTTGTCAGAAATCAGGTGTTCAGAGGTGTGTGGATTAATGTCAGGGTTTTTGATTCGATTCCATTGGTTTACATGTCTGTTTTTATGTCAATACCAAGCTCTTTTTATTACCATAGCTCAATAGTAGAGTTTTGAGTCAGGGATGGCAATGCGAAGTTCCTTTTTTGTATAGCATTGTTTTAGCTACTCTTGCTTTTTTTTCCATATCAAGTTGAGTACTGTTGGTTCAAGGTTTGTGAAGAATTGTGTGGATTTTAATGGGATTGCACTGAATTGGTGGATTGCACTGGTAAGATTGCCATTTTTGTTATGTTGATCCTACTTGTCTAAGAGCATGGGACATCTTTCCGTTTTTGATATCTTTTTCAGTTACTTTTGTAGAGAGTTAAAATTCTTATCATACTTGTCATACATTCACTTGTTTGGTTAGTGTTACCCAAAAATATTTTATATTTGTGGCTATTGTAAAGGGTGATGTTTCTTTGATTTCGTTCTCAGCCCATTTATCATTTGTATATATGAGGACTACTGATTTTTTAGTTGATTTTGTATCCTGTCACATTACTGACAATGTTTATCAGGTGTAGGAGATTCTGGGTTGAGTTTTTGGGGTCACTTATTTGTACTATTATATCATCTGTGAATAGCTATAGTTTGACTTCTTCCTTTCCAATTTGTATCCCCTTGATCTCCTCTTGTCTTATTTCTCTAGCTAGAACGTTAAATGCTATATTGAATAGCTATGAAGACAGTTCTCAGCTTTGTCTTTTTCTTGCTTTTAGTGGAACCGCTTTGGTGTAGGGGGTCCATCTTTCTATGTGTTGCTTTTATTGGTTAATGAATAAAGAAACTGCCTTGGCCTGGTAGGGCAGAACTTAGGTAGGCAGGGAAGATGGATCTGAATGCTAGGAGAAAGAAAGGCAGAGTTGGAGGGAGATGCCATGGAGCCACCAGAGACAGATGCTGGAAATTGTACCTGGTAAGCCACTGCCACATGGTGATACACAGATTAAATTAATATAAGAGTTATCTAATAAGAAGCTACAGCTAATGGGTCAAGGAGTGATTTCATTGATACAGTTTCTGTGTGGTTATTTTCGGGCTAAGCTAGCAGGGAGGCCAGGAGGAACAGGCAGGCCCTCTGCATACACCGCTTTGCATTTCTCTCTGCTGAATTTGATGTTGGCTTTTGGCTTGCTGTACATTGCTTTTATTATGTTTAGATACATTCTTTGTATCCTTGATATTTACAAGACCTTTGTTACGAAGGGGTTTTGGATTTTGTTGAAGGATTTTTCAGCATCTAATATGATGATTATTTTTATTTCAGTTTGTTTATATGGTGGGTTGCATTGAAAGATTTCCATATTTTAGACTTTAAAAGTCATTTAAGGATAGTTTACCTCACATCTTCTATTTTACTGGCAAAGGAAGTAAGATATACAAATGTTCAAAGGGTTGTGGCAGTTACAAATCTGTTGTTAGAGATTTCTAAGACATTAGTGCACTTTGAGTCCCAGTCCAATTATTTATGATTAAAGTAGGTTTCTTGCTGGAGATTAAATCCAGAGCTTCATGCATGTTATATAAGCAGTCTCTATAATTAAGCTTCATCTGAATGCTCAAACTAGGTTTTATAATCATTTGAAATATCTATGTTCACTTAATAGGTGAAATTTTAATAAAGTATAAGTGCATATATCTGTTGCATATATGTTGTGTACATATTTTGTATATGTATTCTTTTTCTTTCAAATATAGTTATTTTTGTTGCAACAAATTTCTCTCTTAATTAGATATTTATGGGGCTTATATTACAAATATGTGTTTGCTATCTATGGTCACACACTGACAGAAGAACAACACTGAGTGTCAGAGAGCACTATTTTGGGAAAACCAATAGGAGATGAGCAACTGGCTTCAGAAAAGTCATAAATTAGAGAAAATAGATAATTTTCCTGTTGATAATTGCTTGGACTCTATAAGAATGAATGGATCAGACTCATGCCCAGTTGTAATCCTTTATATTTAAAATTATACAACTCAGTATAACAGAGGAGTTAAAAATGATTGCTACTTAAGTAAAAGTTCAAAAAGAGATCCCTGATACGAACATTTGGGCATTTCTCTTCTTTAAGGTGCTACTAGCTCCACATTTACATTCACTTATTCACAATAGGAAATTTTACTATGTCTTAAGGATGCCTGACATTATTGTTTCTTAGATCCTCTTACCCTGTCAGGAAACTTTCAGGTAAATCAATGGACTGGGAATGATCCCAGTAAATGAAGTCACCTAGACCTAAAATAAGTGCCCCAGGTTCTCTTTAAATTTGGGTTCTGTCTTTGAATATTGAATCTACATTAGAGTAAATATAGAAACCAAACCAGGAAACTAGACAGGGACACTTGACAAGAAAAGTACTCAGTGGAGATGGATAATAGAACATAAGTTGCAAGAAAGAAAAAAGGGGGACACTTTAGGGAAGTTTTAAATCAGGAGAGGTTGGGAAGGCAGAGTAAATAAGTTTGAATACCTCCAAAGAGAATGTGCTCCTAGATGTCAGTTCAATCACTAGGTATATATCCTGGTCACACTGCCAGAGGCCCCACAGACCTCCAAGCCTCACAACTCTCCCCCACATTCAGTGGGCCTAGTTTGGTCCTATGCAGCTTCCCCCACAATCAGCCCAGAGTCAGTGAGCTCTCACTAGATCTAGTCATCTGTTTCTGTTGGTGTCACTATCATGGTCTTGACCCCTTATCTTATATTATCACTCCTTTCTCTCTTGGACTGGTCTCTGGAAGCTCAGCCCAGTGCTTCATTGTAGATCTCTGTATGCACTTCTTTCAGTTGCTGGATGAAGGTTCTATGATGACAGTTAAGAAAGCCATCAATCTGATTACAGGGGAAGGCCCGTTTAGGCATTCTCTCCACTGTTCCTTAGAGTCTTAGCTGGGGTCATCCTTGTAGATTCCTGGAAATTTCCCTAGTGCCAGTTTTTTGCTGATACTTTGCTCAGCCTAGATATAGGTGAGAGGGTCTTGCCTCAAAGTGAAGTGTCAGACTTTGTTGAATCCCCATGGGAAGGCTTACCCTTTCTGGGGGGTGGATGGAGACTTGGGGGAAAGGGTTAGGTGGGAAGAGGGGAGGTAGTGGGAACGGGATTACCTATGTAAAATGAGAAAGATTGTACTAAAAACTCTTAATAAAAAAAAGCAAAAAGAAAGGAAAATAGGTGTTTGAATATGAAATATGAAAACCTTGTGTTTACGAAACTTCCTAAGATACTTGTGTCTTTAAATATTGCTTCCCTATGTGTGGAGGGGAATGGGTAGTGCTTCTGCCAAAAGTCATAGTTTATCCAGCAAAACGCTTAGAACTCAGTGTGGGGTATAGTCCCTTGAGTTGTTGGTTCTTAGCAGTGGTTTAAGATACACCCTAACACCAAGAAACTATTGCCTTAATCCGAATCCACCAAAAAATTGAGCGTCAAACCCCTTTGCTGAAGACACTACATGCATATGTCACAGCACATAGAAAAGTCAAGCTGATATTGATGTGGAAGCCTCTTGTCTATTGTTATTAGCTTTCCTATTGCTAGAAGGTAATGTGTGGACTGCTGGAGGGGAAAAGTTGACAGTTTAATTTAGTTATAAATCCTAGGAACCCATTTATTAATACAGTGCTCAACCCTCATCAGAGAGGTTCCTCTTTATTCAGTGGATGCTGTATTGGGTTAATATACAGAATATCGTGTGGTGATGCTTGACAGGAGACATGACATCCCTCAGAAATCTTAAAAAGCCTGAGTGATGGGCTGAGGAGGTAATATGTCTCAATTGGCCAACAGGTATCATGAAAACATGATGACTTGAGTGGGAACCCCCAGAATCCAGTTAAAAAGTCAGTCACAGCATGTGCTGGTATACAGAGCCAGGAGGAGAGTGTTGCTTCTTTCTTTTCCTTTTCTGTTTGTTTCTTTTGTGTTTTGAAGCAGGGTATCTCTGTGTAGCCCTGGCTGTCCTGGAATTTACTCTGTAGACCAGGCTATTCTCTAACTCAAATATCCACTTGCTTCTGCCTCCTGAGTTCTTGGATTAAAGGTGTGCTTGATCATACTCTTCTTTAGAGCTTTCTTATGTACAAACATTCTTGTCTAAACACACAGGTTCTTTTTTTCCCCTCTATCTGTGTTGTCTTTCTCTGTCTATCTCTGTGTTTTTCTATATCTTTCCTGCTTTTATTCTATATCTTTCTCTGTCTCTCTTGAATAAACACACACACACACACACACACACACACACACACACACACACACACACACACCATTATAGGCCTGCTCTAATGTTACTTCTTGCCAGGGAGCACTTTTAGCTGACACACAACTTAAGTATGTACATCACAGAAAATTATCTAAATATTCTCTTTCAAGTTTTTTTTTAAACCTGGATAGAAAACATTTTCTCGCAGTTAATGTGCATTAATTTCAGAATTATTTCAACCATATTTTTAAAATTATCAAAAGAGATATGAATTAATTATAAAAAATATATTCCGTTTAATCCCTCACCATTAGTCTGATGATTATTTCCTCTAGTCCCTGCTGTAGATACTTGTATTGCACTTTGTTTTTGGCACATCTAGGAGCTAGGCTTATTGTGAAGCAGTCTATAGTTTCATAGGAATGTAGGCTGAAATATTACTGATGATTTCAATAAGTGCATTGTTCTATATAATTGACTTAAAAAGACAGGTTTCTTTGAAGTCCATCAATTCTATGTTGATCCTTCATGTTTGGTTTTCTTTATGGAAAGTTCATGGATACATTTGCTTTATGTTTTTATTCTTAAATTTCATACATAATACTATAGTTCATATAGACTTAATAAAAATGTAGATATAGTATAATATATAATAGGTTGTTAAATTCCTTCTTTGTTAATCATATGGACTGCAATTTGCAGGTTTTTTTCTTCAAATAGTATGCATGAATATAGTTCATTGGCAAAGTTATCTCACACTCAGAAAAAAAATGGATTGCTTTTTCTCTTCACTAGTGAATGTCTGTATCTAGGGCAATGAAAGAAGCAATATTTTGTTTTTGTTCTCTTGTCATTTGTGGCCATTAGCATCTTAGAAGCAGTAGAAACATATTTCTGTAAATAGCTACCAGCTCTTCTGCTGGATTTAAAATGGTCCATGTTAAATACCAAAGCCTCTTTTTGTTTACTTCTTTAAAATCTGAACATTACATATTTACAAAAAAAGCACAAAGTATAGACTTCACAAGTATTTGGGTAAATTAACTACAAAGAGAAAGCCTCAGTTATCTTCAAAGAGAATATATGGCCATTTCCATTTCAAACTTGAGTTACATCACATAGGCCTGAGATAATTTTTTATTGCCAAGGAGTTTGTGATGTTTTTGTGCTTGCTGATAGATATGTTTTAAATAGCAGGAAGCAAGTCCATTGTTTAGCTTCTATTTTTATTCAATCAGCTTCCCATGTTTCTTGCAACTGCAAAATTATGCAAGAATTATTTAGATAAGATAGTGAGGTAATTCTGTCACTGAAATCATTAAACAGAGGATATGTCATGGTATTTGGATAATGTACATTTTACCTGGAAAATACGAATTAAATTAGCACTGGAAGCACACTTAGCAGACTATGTTGAAAGAATACCACTCATTTCTAGGGATAACAATTATAACTGAAAATGGAAAAGGTTATATTTCATAGTTTATTAACAAAGGCACAAATTATATATATACATACTATGTATACATATATCTGTACATATTTGTGTGTTCTTACAGTTGCGTCTCTTCACCATTCCAAATAAAATCAGAATACAGCATTTTGCTTTTCTGAAGATCATTGCCCATAATAGTGGTGCAACTAGACTTTCATCTTTCATATATGCTTTCAGATTTTTGAAAATAGACAATTTACCTCATGAATTTTATTTTCTAATATTAACATTGTTAGGTTTCTATTGCTATGACAAAAATAATTGTGAAGGAAAGAGTTAACTTGGCCTACTACTGAGCAGTAATAAACAATGACATCTTGAATTTTGCATGCAAATGGATGGAATTAGAAAACACTATCCTGAGTGAGGTAACCCAGACCCAAAAAAGTGAATATGCTATGTACTCACTCATAAGTGGATACTAGCTATAAACAAAGAACATTAAGCCTATAGTTCATGATACTAGAGAAGGTTAGTAATAAGGTGAACCCAAAGAAAAACATATATAGACCCTCCTGGATATTAGAAACAGACAAGATCATCTGACAAAATTTGGGAGCATGGGGGTGGAGGGGAGTAGAAGGAAGGGGAGAAGGGCAAGATGAGGGGAGAAGGGGAAGGTTAGGGAGAACTTGAGGAAACAGGATAGTCAAGATGGAGGAAGGACGGATATGAGAGCAAGGAAAGAGATATCTTGATTGAGGGAGCCATTATGGGATTAGCAAGCAACCTGGCTCTAGAAAAATTCCTAGGAACACTCCAGGATGACCCAGCTAAGACCCTATGCAATAGAGGCGATGATGCCTGAACTGGCCTTGATCTGTAGTCAGACTGATGATTATCTTAAATATTACCATAGAACATTCATCCGACAACAGATGGAAACAGAGGTAAAGACCCACATTGGAGCACTGGACTGAGCTCTCACAGTCCAGTTGAAGAGTGGAATGAGTGAGAGTATGAGCAAGGAAGTCAAGACCATGAAAAGTTCACCCACTGAGACAGTTTGCCTGACCTAATGGGAGCTCACCAACTCCAGCTGGACTGAGAGTGAACGTGCATGGGATCAAATTAGTCTGTCTGAATGTGGTTGACAGTTGCATGGCTGGGGCAAACTGAGGGGCCAATGACAGTGGCACTGGGATTTGTCTCTAATAGATGTACTGGCTTTTTGGGATCCTGTTCTCCTTGGATGTATACCTTGCTCAACCTAGATGTAGTAGGGAGTGCCTTGGACTTTCTACAGGGCAGGGTGCCTTTCCCTCTCTTAGGATTGGAGGGGATGGGGGGAGGGTGTGTGGAGGGAGTGGGAGGGGAGTGGGAGGGAGTGGGAATTTGTATTGGTATTTTTTAAAGTAATAAAATAATAATACAAATAATAAAATATTTAAGTTGTTATCTTTTATGATGGAGAATTTTGGTAGACAGTGACAAACTGAATAGAATGAAGATGTCGTTATTGAGGAAATAACTTTAGTCTGCTTATAAAAGATATGATTCCATTAGGTTCTCTAGCTATAAAATGACTCACCAGTTTGGTGTGAAGACGTTTATTTGGTTTGTAGTGGGGAGGTACCTTCCCATCTACATCCAGCAAAGAAATCAGAAAGTAGGTTTTCCACAAAGAGCCGCTTTCAGATGTGAGAATTACAGACATCTAATTCAGCTGAACTAAACAGAGAAGCCCAGGCAGAAGAATTTATCAGGTCACATATTGGTGGGCCTCGGGTGTGCTATGAACTTCAATGCATGCCAGAGATGTCAAGGAAGAGGGGAGCAAGACACCTGAGCCAGAAAAGAGTTTCAGGACCTGGGAACGTAAATGTATCTCCTGCAGAAAATTAAGTACCTGTATAAGCATGCAAGGAACAGTTTTTCCCTCAGTTTTGAAAACTTTGTAAAAGCCAGTAAAAACCAGAGAAATTACAGTAGTGAGATGTTTTTGATCTATCAAATTGACCTTATGCTACTATGCAGCAGTGGAGACAAAAACAAAACAAAACAAAAAAACCAAACAAACAAAAAACCCTCTATCAGGATGCATTCGCTCTCTCCTAAATAATGTACATCAGCCTTCAATCTCTTTATAATGATGCATTAGTAAATACTTAGAATATAAGCATGATGTCAGGACATCAGTCAAAATGTATGTATGTCCAAAAGTTAGCACAGTCAGAATGAGTCAAATTTGGAGCCAAATGGATAACAGATACACCCATGAACAAGACATACATGCTAAATGGGACAAATTATGGACCACTAGAAAAGAACTCCTATTAACTTGTGAAGCTGAGACTGATAATTCACAATCTAAGATCATAAAGACGGAGGGCTCTGACAAGCACTGTTTCTTATTAGCAATGTTTGGGTCTATTCTGGAGTCTCATGCTTATGCCTCCTTGTTGTTCTTTTACTCACAGTTTTATTCTCTATATTAACCAGCTCGCTGTTACAGCATTAATTCCAGAGATTTACCAAGTGCCTATCTTAAGTCAAGCACACATATGGTATTATGGTTGCTGCCCTGGTTGCTGTGTTCAATTACGGAAGGAGGTATTTTTGATGCTTTTGTTCTTCACTTAAGCTTGGAATTACTTAATCCTAACTATTATCAATGAAACGAAACCTAGTCAGAAGTTTCACAAACTTCTGCTGTCTGTATGAATGCAGGACAATTGTAAATTAGTAATTGACTAGGGAATTGTCTATATGTCAGAGGGACATTATGTAATAGAAGTAAATGTATCCTGATGCTAATTTGAATCCTCCCTCAGCCCTGCCATTATGCCAGAGACAGGATTGACTGTTAGCAAAACAAATATGCTTTGGTGCTTAAGAATAACCAGACCAAGGTGGCTCCTAAAGACTAATGATTTATATACGCAGTAAAATCCCCTACCTGAAACTCTTAAGACAGAAAAAGGGAAAAGGAACCTGGCTGTTACCATGACTTTATTATTGCAAAAGTATACTTCTCACCCTGAGCAAGAGTTCATAAAACCAAATCAGCTGAACCAAGTACCTACCCTTTCTACTACCAAGGGAGAAGGAATTTTGCTGTTGACTTTATCTCCAGCAATAAATATCTCCATCTTACTAAAGCTCTGAACTTGCATCACTTTTTGCATCACTACAGGGCAGGAGAGATGAGATGCAAATCATGTCATGTACATTTTTAGCATCACATATAATCCAGTCATTTGTAGTTATATGGGCAGACTATATAATTGGTTAAATTTCTTAAAAGTCTTCACACTAAAAAAATAAGCTTATTACATGTGTTTTATTATTTTGGTCTTGGTTTTTAGGGGTATGCTGAGATACATACAGAGGACAAAAGACAACTTGTCAGACTCTACTCTCTTCTGCCATGGGATTCTTTTGGATGTTGAACTCAAGTTATCAGAGTTGGTGACAGGCACATTTACCTACTGAGACATGTTGCTGACCCTAAAAATCATTAAATTTCTAAAAATATGCGTGCCATAGATTAGGGCCCAGAGAATGAGTTCACTTTTGTTTATTCTCCTAAGAAGGACACCTATATCACACCATCCCCTCCCCATATGACTCAGGAAATATTGTGGAAGCAAGGAGGAAAGAGCTAAATTAGATTAATGTGACATCTTAAAGCAGGACTTCAAAAAAAATACTGACATCTTGAAGGAACTTTCAATAATCAGCCTCAGGAACAACTTCTTCAAAGTCCTGCTAAATATTCAAAGGTGTAATTTTCTTGTTATAAAAAATGCTATTCATTAATTTTGTATAGTACTATTTCTCCAATTACATTAGAAGCCTAAACAAGTCTTTTTGCAGTAACATTAAAAAACAAATAGTGTAGAAAATATTTCATTTATTTAACACAGTTGAAAAATTCTATTAATAACTTTTTTGAAGAAAGTATTTCATTTTGGAAAACCTGAAATTTTCAGGACCTTTGAGTTTGTTTCTGTGAGATTATAAGTGTTGGTGCAAATGCAGCAAAATGTGTTAATTTTTCTATAATTAATCTTATTTCTATTTTACTATAGTAATCCTAGTTTCAGATTATAACTACTTTCTACAAAAGAATTTGGAGATTCCTCTTGTTGATTTCATTCTATAAAATGGATATAAATAGGCAAAAATAGATAGATTATTTGATAGTTCATTTTCTTGATACAAGTGTTAAAGAAAAACCAAAGGCTTTCTAGAATTGCTATATTATCATTTTCTTTGGTAGAAAACACAATACTGTGTAGATGGAAGTTGTGGATCCCACCTGATCCCACAGCCATTTCAGTCCCAAATAAACACAGAGAGGCATATGTTAATTAAAAACTCTTTGGCCTATTGTTCAGGCATATTACTAATTACCTCTTGCAGCTTAAATTAACTCATAATTCTTATCTATGTTTAGCCATGTGGCTTGGTACCTTTTCTCAGTAAGATATTCTCATCTTGCTTCTGAATGATGACTGACTCTATGCTTTCTACTCAGAATTCTCCTAGTCTGGACATCCCACCTATACATCCTGCCAGGTACTGACAAATCAGCATTTTATTAAATCCATATGAGTGACAAATATTTGCAGTGTACAAAAGCATTATCCCACTGCATTTCCCCTTTTTTTCTTTCACAACAAGAACCCTGAGTCTAATCGCCTTTGTTTAGCTTTTTTTTCCGGACAATTATCCATAACAATGAGCAACCAACACTCTAAACAAAGACAAACATCCATAATCCATTTGTGGGGGAAATGTGGGCACAGATTTCTGGGGTACTTCCTGCTGATTTGGGGTGCTGGTAATCTTGTGGGCACCCAAGGAAAATTTAGGATTATGGTCAAGTCCTGACTGGAGTATTCTTTGAGGTTGAATCATCTCAGTCAGCAGTCTTGAGGCTGTTCTGAATGCAGAACTCAGGAAACTGCAATGAAATGCTCTGAAATGTTGGATTATCTGGACTATCTTCTCCTATTGAAAATATATTAGGTCTTCCTTGATCAAACCTTATTTTTCTTAACCCAGAATGAATCCACAGCCTCTCATTTCCTTTTCTCAGTAACACATTCACATCTTGCTTCCTCTGCTGCTGGATGATGGCTGACTCTCTGTCTTTTCTCTTCCCAGGATTCTCCTGGTCTGGTTACTCTGCCTGTATTTCCTGCTTGGCTACTGGCCAATTGGCATTTTATTAAACCAATATGAGTGACATATCTTTACAGTATACAAGAGCATTATCCCACAATAGTACAGTGATTTCATCTCATGAGAAGCAAGCCTGTTATTAGTTTATCCATTTAATTTCTTGCATCCTCTGCTTCATCTCCACCTCTGATCCATTTTGGCTGTTGGGATACACAAATGCAGAAAGACTCATATCCTGTGGCTCATTGTTGTATAGTATCATTGCTGCCTTCCCTGCAGTCAACTGCCACAGAAGTAAATTTGCTTCAACATGGGATTTCCCTTAATGGTATCATAAACTCATCTCACATCATCAAAGATTTCTTTGCCCTGTTCCTTGTTCTGTAAGCTTCACTGAAGTTATAGCTGGAGGTGTATAGAGTTAGGACAATGGCCTTTCCAGTGCCATTGATGAAATGAGAATTTCAAATTCTCCAAATGAAAAATGTCAAAATACAAAGAAACTTTACAAATTATTATTTCCAATGTTAATGTTCTAAAGGATAAATTCACCCTGCTACAATGTGACATAATGATGGAGATTAATGAATCCTACAGAGACTTTATGGTGACACATTGGATACCATGGTGTGTTGTAGAAGATAATCTTGATAAATTTTGCATTGTGATGTTTGTAATGCTGTTTTTAATTTTTCAGTGCAAAAAAAATGTAATTCAGGCATTACAGTTGGTACCATTCACAAAGCAATGCTTAATTCTTCCCACAGACAGTGTATGGAGAGATTTTCTTCAATGAACTCAGCTGTACTTGTAAGCTAGAGAGGAAGGATGCAGTGATGAAATACAACCCCTCAGTAAAACTGTGCCACAAGCACTATAGCTTTCAACCGAACATCTTCAACTACAGCCTTAAAACATTGGCTTATATGCTACTTGGCTCTACGTTTATAACATATTACCCTCATAAAACTCAGGGGAAAAATTCATCTTATCTTGTATAGTGCAATCCTCAACTCTGTCATGAAGAAGCCTGAGTTTGCATTTAATGCCTCTCTGATCTCTGTATTGAGCTGTCTGAAGATTATTTCATAAAATTTAGCCAGAGTTTCTGTTTCAATGGAAAGGCAATATATAGATCTCCAGTTTTTATGTTATTGGAGGAAGTATTTGTGATTTTACTCACTATTCTCAAATTATATTACAATATCTCTACTTGTTTGTCAATTGTTATCATTAATTTTGTTAACTCTTGAGGACTATCTGGCTGCTGTGACTCCTTGCCAATCCCTGGTGAAGAGTTCTTCTCTCTTTAATGTCTTCATTGTATTGTCTGCCAACATTATAGAATATGGACTACTATACTGGTATTTGTCACATTAGGTGCTACCAAACATATATATTTTTTCTCAGAATTTGATATATTTCTATGTTTTTATAATAAAACTATCAATTTTATTGTTGTGAACAGTTTATGATATATATATATATAAATTTATTTCTTGGGGATATTTTTCTATTTTGTATTATCCTAGATAAAGGAAATTGAAAAGTCAATGATACCATGAAAGAAAAATTACTAAATATTTCTGAGAACATTTAAACTATACCAAATAGAATGTTGTTGATTCATGATGCAACTTGTTTTCTAGGCCTATGGTGAGCAGAATTATATTTCTTCAAATTTATTTGTTGAATTTGTAACCACTCATATCCCAGTATACAGTTTTATTTGGACATAAGGTCATTGAAAGTATAATTAATGAATCCATGAGAATGCCATGGAGATGGGTCTGATTACATAAAGTTAGATAATCATATAAAGTAAAACTTTGGTATTATAAAAATAACTTACTTATTTTACTTTAGTGCATGTTCATGTGCTTCCATATATGTATATCTATAAAGAAGAGAAATGGAAGGCAGATCTCTTAGAACTGCAGTAACAGGTAGTTCTAAACTACCTGTTAAAGGTGATAGAAACCTGACCTGGATCATCTGAAGCCAGTCTTTTAACCATATCTTTTGTCCTCTGATTATTCTTTATTTCATTAATTGAAATACTGTAGCCATGTAGATTGCCACAACTCTATGGCATTTCAAGGTCCTTGCCAGCAAGCAAGCTGCAGCAGTCTGCTCACAAACCACACTCAAATGCCCTGCAGCCAGACTTCCTGCCTGAAAGAGTCAGAGTTTGCATTGGCAGGATGGCCCAGAAAGCCAGCATTTTAAAACGGCATGGCTTTTTTTCCTGCTACAGCTGAAAACCAAAAAGCATGCAGTCAGCTTTTCATCAACACCGTTTAAGTGTTTCATGGCAGGGCATTTTAAAAAAGCTACAAGGTTTTACAGTTAAAGCTGAGTCTAGAAGCCTCTCTTAAAGGAGAGTGCTTGACTCTAGCAAGCAGAGTCCACCTGAGAAAATGCTGCTATCAATAACCTATGCTTAACTCTATGCCTTTCTGTCTAGAATAACTTTCCAAGCTCTCTCAGGCTGTTAAGCAGATTTGGTCAGCCCCATGTTGGCACGCCATTTGTTGTCTGAGGTTTTCTGCCCTGGCCAGTTCCTGCAATCCTGAAGTCCCAACAAAATCACACAGAGGTCTATATTAGTTATAAATGAATGGCACATTAGCTCAGGCTTCTTATTAACTCTTAAAACTTATATTAGCCCATTATTCTTGTCTGTGTTAGCCACATGGCTCGGTATCTTTTTTCAGAGAGGCAGTCACATCTTGCTTGTTCTGTGGCTTGGGTCAGGACTGCAGATCAAGCTTTCCTCTTTCCAGAATTCTCCTGTTCTCCTTGACCCACCTCTACTTCCTGTCTGGTTGTCCTGCCTGGCTACTGACCAATCAGCATTTATTTCAAATATAATTGACAGAATACAATTGTCCCACACCATTTCCCCCTCTTTTTTTAAAAAAAAAACAATAAATCTGAATCAAATATCTTATATTTAGCTTTTCTCTTGACCAATAGCCATAACAACTTGTAACCAACATCCTAAACAAAGGAAAATATCCATAGTCCATTTTTTGGGAATGTGTACATAGTTTTCCAGGCTACTTCCCACTGGTTTGTGGCACCAATAATCTTATCGGGACCTAAAGAAAATTTAGAATAATGATCAAGGCCTGACTGGAGTATCCTGTGAGGCTTGATTATCTCAGGCAGCAGTCTTGAATCTGTTCTGGATGTAGAACTCAGACATCTGGGACATCTGTCTACCGGAGATTTCTCAGGTGGTCTTCCTTGATCAAACCTAATATTTCTTAACTTAGAATAAACCCGTGTCCTCTCATTTTATGTGTAAACAGAAGCAAAACCTCTTCTCCTAAGTAACATATCTTTTGACTTCAATTTTGAAGTCAAGGTATTTTCAAAATACCTATCTTGGATTAATTCAGCAGCATTTATAAGCAAATATCTTTTAGCAGCTGTTGCTCCTTCCTCAGCATTCAAACAATTCAAAGAGAACATAATAACATACAGTATCCAGATTCTCTGTGTGTTTTCCATCTTTATGTGGCTTTATTTTAAACTCTATTTCTTTTATTTTTAATTTTTGGCTTTTTGAGATAGGGTTTCAGTGAATTTGTCCCGGAATTCACTCTGTAGACCAGGCTGTCCTTGAACTCACAGAGATAGGCCTGCCTCTGCCTCCCAAGTGTTAGAATTAAAGGCCTGTGCCACCACACTTTGAACTAATAGAGGTCTGCCTGCCTCTCTCTTCCAAGTGTTGAGATTAAAAGTGTATGCCACCACACCTAACTACTCTCTCTCTCTCTCTCTTTTTAAGGACTTTAATCTTTTTTCTTTTCTCTCCCAAGCCTGCATATATTTTTAAAACACTGTAAACCATTTAGAGGTTTTCTTCCTCTTTGAATCTCTCTTTACTGTATATCTCTTTTTTTTTCTGACCACACGAGTCTTTAATTTGCTAAGCAATATGGAGAGGATTAAAGTGTGGCTTTGACGGCTGGATCCAGGCCATTTCTTAGCTTTCTGAGATTCCAGCCTCATGGCAGAGTTACCAGCTGTAGCCATGTCTATTATTTTTTTAAAAGAGAGGGGGAAGTGGTGTGGGACAATGGTCTGTATTCTGTCAATTATATTTTAAATAAACGCTGATTGGCCAATAGCCAGGCAGGAAGTATAGGCGGGACAACCAGACATGAAGTAGAGGTGGGTCAATGAGAACAGGAGAATTCTGTGAAGAAGTAAGCAGATTGGGCTGTCCTGGCCCAGCCATAGATCAAGCTAGATGTGACTGCCTCACTGAAAACCGTTCTGAGCCACGTGGCTAACATAGTAAGAATAATGGGCTAATATAAGTTATAAGAGTTAATAAGAAGCCTGAGCTGATGAGCCAATCAGTTTATAACTAATGTAGACTTCTGTGTGATTTTCTTTCGACTAAACTGCTAGGGACCTGGCAGGACAGAAACCCCTCAACAAAATACTTTATGGTGATTACAGGTGTACACACATGTATATGTGAGTATGTATGGGGAATGTGCCCATGGAGCAAAAAGTGGTCACTGGATCTCATGAAACTATCATGTTGTGCTAGGAAATAAACCCTAGTTTCTTACCCAGTGCTCTTTGCCATTAAACTTATCTCTAGTACCTATTCAGATAATTTTTTATGAAAAGACAAGACTCTGGAAAGATGAAGATAAGAGATTACACTTATAAAAGCCTAGGAAGTCTAAAGATTGTCAGTAAACCAACAGAAGCTAGTAGAGGAATAGAAGAAGAAATAATTATTTTTCACACCTTGGTCTTGTATTTCTGTCTTCAGAACTGTGAGTTAACTAACTTCTATGGTCTAAAATACTTGGTCTGTGGTACTTGGTCACAAGAGCCTTAGCAAACAAACACAGTAACAAATCTGTATACATTAGTAGAGGTGTAATCAGTTGTGAAAAATCTAGTGATATTTCTGATTAACATGCCATTAATGAATGATGGATATTACTGATTTAGCAATTAATTAACTTGTAAACACTACATACTTTCTTATAAACACTCTTGATGCAGAAAATAAGACTAGCATTAAATTTAGGGCTTTGGCTTCAGATTCAAGCCTGCAAAGTATAGATCTGTGTGACATTTAAACTATTATAGAATTATGTTTTTTCCTGAATTTATACAATGTACAATAAATGTTATGTGCCTGCTTCAGAAAACAACAACAAGAAAAAACTGTCACACCAAAAATATAATATGGAGAAAAGATACATGTTCAAGATGTGCCAGAAGAAGGATTTATTTTAAAGTGGGTAATTCTGGTGTATGCCATTTAATTTGCTGCTTTTCTTCCAATGGGTGCCATGCAAAACTTCCTGCAGGATGGACATAGCATGCGTGTGTATTAAATTCTGTGGAAGTGGGTTTATTGTGAATAGTTGGAGGGATGAAGAGTTCAGACATCTTGAAATATTATGAGTCACTGTAAACTTTACAATGTTATGGGCATCTCTGAAAAAAAAAAAAGCACCACTCAATCAGAAGATGAAGAAGACCAGAAAACTGAAGTTAAGTATTACACCTGTGACAGTGAATAGATTTCTAGAGTTCACATTTTATTTGTGTGTCTTATAACAATCAATAAAAGACATCTATTGTGATTAGGCATTCTCGTGCTGGTTGTTGTAATAGTCACGAATCACTGTGAGGGACTCATTGGGATGACTATACATTGACTAGGAAAGCACATCCCTTTAATAGAATAGAAAGAGTAAAGGATGACCAGCTGAGTCAAGTATAAAAGACAGATTAAGAGTTATGTTTAATTGGACTTTGATCTTGAGGCTTTTATGCTCACTATCATTTACATAATTTCAAAAACTTAATAACTCCAAGTATTTTTAAACATTTTCTAAGAAGAAAACAAAAATCAAAAAAGAAATTATTGTAAAAATATTCTGAATCATTTGGTAGTTTGGGGTTTTGTATTTGACATTTGTAAGAGTGAATTGTTTGACCAGTCATATCTTGACACTCTTGTTTCAGAAAGTAAATGCCTATTAGGAATGAAAATTCACAGGAATGAAAGCCACATCATGATAAGGACTCTACAAGGCTGATTGTCTGACTAGAACTTTGTGTGGAGTATTACAGACCTAGAACCAAACTTTTATGACCTGTATTCAGTCCTTTAATTTCCATCCATTGTCCATGTTTATAACTCCTAAGAGTATCAGGTAAAACCTTTAGAATTCATTAACCTCTAGTTTCCACCAACCTTCAAAGTAGCAATGCCATCTTCTCATATTTGAAATTCACAGCAGAGATTTCTTTATTTTGCTCTCATTTTCCCACTTGACATTTCCACAAATTTATATGAAAAGTGCCTTATATTGTATATTTCTCTTGTTCTGCAACATGGAAAACTCATGTGTTACAAAAGGATGCATCATTGATGAAGAAAGAGAGCTACACTTACCTAGCTTTCTCCTTCCCCAAGATAGAGACTATTACAGAGATCATAACTGGTCAGTGAATAAGTGACTGCATGTTTATATGATGGCTAAGGAGTGCAAAGTGGTCATTGGATCCCCTGGAACTGTAATTTGACGCTGGGAACAAACTCTTGTCTTTTGCTGAGGCCTCTTAACCACTGAAACATCTTACGTCCCCATTCCAGTATTCTTTAACCATAAAGACAAGGCCCAGAAAAGTTGAAGGCAACGAGATGACACTTTTATGGGTAAGGGATACTAAAGATTGCCAACAAAGTTGGTTCAGTAGATACATCTTCACTGCAGGCCCTGTACTTAGTGCTTAGGGGAAAACATGGAAGAGGGTTAGATGATTTTAAGAGCCATAAGACCAGGACATTTGCCACGAGGTAGTGTGTTCTATATATGACAAGAAAGATGAGTTTATTGCCTCTCAACAATATAGTTGCCTGAGCAAGAACAATGTAGTGATAACACCATTTGGAATGGCAAGATGATCAGAAGAAATTCCACATGATTTTGCCTTGAGAAGAAGAGTTAGGGATGGTCAGAGCCTGCTGAGAGAGGGAGAATCAATCTCCAGGAACAAAACTCCGAGGTAGAATTTCAAATCCTAAGTGGAAAGCCTGCACACATGTACATAAGAGCAAAACTAAATTGGACAAGTAAGGCATATATAGATTTGTGTACGTATATGTAGACATAAATATTACAGTTCTCTATACACATAAAAGTTCAATTGAAAGAAGAGATAATTTGGGAGGGGGAATGGAAGGAGTTAAAGGAAGAGAGGTAGGAGCTAGAGTGATGTAGATGCAATGCTCATGTATTAATTTATTAAGTAAAATGAAAGTATTAAACATAAAAATTGATATAGACATCAATTGAATAATGAAACACACACACACACACACACACACACACGCACAAACCAAAAATTTTATGAAGCAATTTCCATGAAATGTGTAATTTATGTCAATCTGAATCTTTGAATCATTTTTCCTGGAATGTGGTCACTAATATTTGGCTCAAGAATAAACCCTTAGGAATGCAAGATGGCTCAAAGAAGTAATGGTACCTATGACCAAGTGCAATCACCCAAGTTTGAGGCTCTTAGGCCAAATGGTAGAAGAAATGAAGTTGTTATTTGACCTCCACACATGCAGTGTGGCACACACTCACACCCCCCCACACACAAATAAAATATTTTAAAATACTGAGTAGACTCATTTATTAGGCTAAAAATCTTTGTTTTATAAAGATATCTTATGGGAAGTTCTTAACCATAAAATTCTTAACCATAAAATCACAAAAAAGTACAGATAATTTACACATGAATTTCAGTAACATTTAAATGACCAAGAAAATTAAACCTTAACAATAATTAATTAGATCTTTCTATGTTTTGGAAAAATAATTTGAATAATATCCTAAAATATATTCAGAGAAAAGAAACAAAGCAGAATTCTCAGGAGCTGTGACTGTAGTTCAGTGGTAATGCTCTTCCTGGGCATGTTTAAGAGCCTAGGATCCAGCCCCAATACAGCAAACACAAAATGAATCATCCTAAAGAAATCATGTATATTTGAGGAGATAAATAAGTTTAACATGATTTTTTAAACTAGGTTCTTCATTTCTGTATTTAGCATTACATAGTTCCTGAATATTACATAGAAAGCTTATTATTTGAGCTGAGATTAAATGAAAAAGTAAAATGAACAGAGAGAATTAGAAAGCACATCTATTTTATGTGCATGCAACTATATTACTTATTTGAAGTAATCGATTTCTATTACATCTGTACATTAATAATTGGGGTAATATGACTTGCAATCTTTCAAAGCATATTGATCAGAGAGACAGTTTAATCAGTATGTACATTCTGTCACAGTGATTCATGTGATTTTTATAAGGTAAAATAATTGAATTATAAGATAAAAATAATTTGAAATAATTTAATTAATGAGTTTTTGACTCATTTATTTAGCCACCTTTTAATTTTTATGTAAGATAAGAGATAACTTTGTAATTTGGTTATAGAAATAATTTTAATGTACTAAAATTAATGCAAACAGTATATAATTTATTTATAGTATAAACAAAAAGATGCTAAAATATCTTTATGTGTGATTAATCATTTTACATTCATTGTGTCACTTATAAATTTGTATTCCTGATTATATTACCTATATATAGATAATATATAAAAATTTCACTGCACACTGTGTGGTCATATTAAATTATTGAGTAGTTTGCTACTGTGATTTATTCTGAAATAACATGAACTCTTTCATATTATTATTTTTTATACTGTTATATATAGATTTAGAGAATATGTCGAACAAAGAAATCTATAGAAAATCTATGTCTTTATATATAGAGTATATCGTGTATTGATATTTTACAGTTGCTATATCCCTCAATTTCTCTTACATTGCCCCTCACCTCGTGAAGTTTAGTTAGAGACAACTACAGTTCTAATGTAGTTTTAAAATTTGCTGCAGCATACATTAATCCAAATCCATTTTGAGGGGCTGGAGAGATGGCTCAGTGGTTAAGAGCACTGCCTGCTCTTCTAAAGGTCCTGAGTTCAATTCCCAGCAACCACATGGTGGCTCACAACCATCTGTAATGAGATCTGGTGCCCTCTTCTGGCCTGAAGGCATGCTTGCAGGCAGAATACTGTATACACAATAAATAAATAAAAAAAAAACCCAAAACCCAAATCCATTGTGAGAGTTAGAAGACTACAATTAAAAAACAATATGATTGAAAGACATTAGATATTGTAAGGCAGTATTTAATTACTAATTTTATAGTTGAAAATTCATACTTATATGCATCAGTAAACAAAATAATGAGAAATGCAATAATATAGAAAAATGGATCCTTTGCATTAAAAAAGAGAGAAGGTTGGTTGATACTTTAAATGATGAGGATGTCTAATCATCCTCACAACCATGTTTTGTTTCTGTTTTAATATTTTTAATGAAAGTTGGAATTATTTTGTCATTATCTGCAAACTATGAAATACATTGTCACCATCAGGTAGATTTTATGACTTCTAGTCTACCATATAAAAATTTTAAGATCTCACTGTTCTGCCCTAATGACAAGGGGAAAGTGAATATATCGAAAAAACTCTATTTTCTTGCTAAATGTAATGGAGTACTGGGGTCAGAGAGAAAACTGCTGAAACAGGAGAGACAGAGAGACTGAAATCACAACTCAAGGGCAATGATTCAAATACAGAAAATCACACAAGGCACCATTCATTCTGGAATTAAGAGAACCTGGACTGTAATTGATGAATTGCTGGAGGCTTCGTGTGGACAAGTCTAAGAATTAAAATTTTCATGGAGGTGCAGTCATTGTGAGAAGGGGAGGGAACTCGTTCTTCAACTATAAATTCTAAGGTCTAATCTCTTCATTTAAAAAGAATATTTGGAAACATATTAGCATTTTTAGCAAAAGGAGAAAATAAGTAATTATCTTAAGTTCTCCCTAGACATTCTGTTCTTCTTAATTATGCTTGTCGTCACAAAAAACCTACTTCTGTGTATCTTTTGGTATTTCATTAGACACTATTAAATCAGTGAAGGAAAATGTCCAACTCTTTCTTCAATTAATGAGTTTGACTGACTGATGGGTGATGGAGCTAAAGACGAGTGATATTGTTTAGAAACCTGGATCACGGACTATGTAGAGACCAGTTTGCTCATGTGCAGTTCCCTTTATCAGATAAATCATGTGTGCCTTTAAATTAATGAAATTTATGGTCAACTAAAAGTAGTTAGATTCATAAACCAAGGGATGCAATGAAAAACTAGACAATGTGAGAAAACTGTTAAATATTGTAAACACAGAGAAAAATTCTAAGCATGATATAAAATAAAATGACAGGTATCAAAACACTGAAAATATGAATGATGTTGATGAACACATAGGTTCATCATACACATAAGAACACATAGATTGAGGAACACATAGGTAGATGGGATATGGCTAAAGAAAATAATATCTGAGTTTGAGAACATCACAGTCATTACAGCATTCAAAACTCCTGAATTTGAAACTAAATCAGAAATAAGAAAAAAAAGAATATAATCCTAGAACTATAGTGTAAATATAAATTTTTAATATATACATAATAAGAGTACGAGGAGAAACAGAGTGGAAAGAACAGAAGATACATTTAAAACATTAATGGCAGAAAGTTCTCAAATTAATGCTGACACCAAAGTACAAATGCAGAAAGCTCAAAGAGCATTCTCAGAATAATTGCCTATGAATGACTTGCTCAGGCTTATTAAAGATTCAGGGAGTCAAATACAAGAATTTCTCAAAGAATCAAAATGGGCACAAGGGGAAAAACCTATGTAGATGTGAGTGTGTGTGTCTGTGTGTAATACCCATGTAAGTTATGAGAAATTATGAGTCAGGAAGAAAGCAGAGTGAAAAGCTTGAATTTTGATTGTGAGAAAAAGATGACCTTTGACTAAAATTTCTTAATACTTATTTGTAAACAGAGGCATTTTAATTTCTCAGCCACCCACCCCTGAAACTATATTAATTACAAGACTGTTTGGCCAATGGCTCAGGTATATTTCTTAAACTAACCCATTTCTATTAGCCTTATGTATTGTCGTGTCGCCATGGTGTTATCTCACTTTCTACATGTCTTGTTTCCTCAGAAGCTGGCTGGCATCTGCTTGACTCTGTCTACTCTCTCTATATATCTTTGTTCGGATTTCCCACCTGACTTTACTCTGCTAAGTCGCTGGCCAAAACAACTTTATATCAACCAATAAAAGCAACACACATACAGAAGGACATCCCACATCTTTTATTCTTAAAGAAAAAAATTGAACAATTGCTTTCTTAAGACAATCTGATGTAGATGCTGCCAGTAGATTTTCTTTCCAATGTTCATTACATAGAAGAAAATTAACAGAGGCCGGAAACTTGGAGTTAATTATTGAAAAGAACATCAGAGAGTAAGAGAATACTGGGAATAAACTTACCTTAAGACCCAGGTATACCTCCCCTGGGCGTATACACAAAGGATGCTCCACCATACCACAAGGACTCTTGTTCAACTATGTTCATGGCACCTTTATTTTAACAACCAGAAACTGAAAACCACCTAGATATCTATCAAGCGAAGAATGAATAGAGAAAATGTGGTACATTTAAACAATGAAGTATTGCTCATCTTAAAAAAATGGGTGGTACTAGAAAAGATCATCCCAAGCAAGGTAATCTAGACACAGAAAGACAAACATAATTCATACCTAGCCCAAAAGTCATCAGAGAAGCTGATGGAAACAGATGCAGAGTCCCTCAGTTAAACTTAGGCAGAGCTCCAGAAATCCTGAGGAAGAGGTGGGGGAAAGGATAGTAGGAGCCAAAGAGGTCAAGGATACCCTAAGAAAATCCACAGAACTAACTAACCTGGGCTCAGAGTGGCTCACAGGGACTAAACAGACAAACCAGGGAGCCTGCGTGAAACTGACTTAGGCTCTGAGCACATATGCTACAGTTTTATAGCTTGGTTTTCTGTGGGACTCCTAACAGTAAAAGTAAAGCTTGTCTTTGTCTCTGTTCCTTGTTTAGGGAACCCTTTCCTCCTATAGAATTGCCTTGTCCAGCCCTAATAGGAGAGGAGGGGCCTAGTCTCAATGCAATTTGTTATACAATAACCAGCTCATACACATGGGAGGCCTTGCCTTTTCTGAAGAGAAAGGAGGAGTGGGTGGAGGAGGTGGGAAGAGGGGAAATTTGGGGAAGGGACACTGGAAGGAGAGAGGGAGGGAGGGGAAAATGTAATTGGATATGGAAAAATAAGAAATAAATGAAATAAACTTTGAATTAAAAATGAGATGACAACAAAAACTGGGATTTAGTCTTAATTAGTTTAGAATATAAGAGATGCTTTTAAAAATAACAAAATAACCATTATCTAATAATGTAAGTAAGTGGGATTTTAAAAATGATGGAGTAAAATCAAGGAACACAGAAAAAAAAGACAAAGTAGGAAGTTGGAATTTTGTTATTAAGCAAAATTGAGTGAAGTAATATATGGAACTAATATCTGATCCACAGTAACTGGAAGGAGAGAGAGCACTTGGAGCCAGTAACACACCTCCTCAAATAACAGTACCCCAATTTTTCCCAAACATGGGATGAACTAAGTATTTAAATATATAAACTTTCTGGGGGATTTTCACTTGAACTACCACATTCTAATCACTGGTTCACATAGGCTAGTGACGTTATTATAATGGAAGACCTAGTTAGCTCAACTTCAAGTGTCCCCATAGTCTTCAGTTTCAACATAGCTTAAAAGTTTATAGTCTTCTCTGAGACTCAAGACAATCTCTTAATTGTTACTCCCTAAAAAATAAAAAAGCAAATGACATATTTCCAGCATACAATTACACTGAATAAGCACTACAATTCCAAAAGAAAGGGATTTAGGCATAGCAAGAAAATCTTGAACCAAAATGAGACTAAACCCTGCAGGGCAAACACAAAATGCTGTAGTTCCAAGTCTTATGTACAAGGTTTAAGACTTCGCTCGGTAGCTCTGCTACCTTCACCATACCTATTTCTTTTGGGTTTGTTCCACTCCTAGTATGAAACGCTCCATGAAGGATATCCCATGTTGTTCTCTAACATCTTGTAGTATCCACTACAATTCAGGCTTCACTTTGAAGATTCATGCAATATCACCTTAAATCCTCCACAGAAGGACTACATGTCATAAGGCTGGCCTCAGGGGCTCTTTTTACCCAAAGATGAAGAAGTCACAACCCCTTTACTTGTGTATTCTTCATGATTTTGAAGCCAGAACCATGTAGACAACACTGCCACGTTTGCCTGCCCTCTTGGGATGTAGCCTAATCCCCTAGATTCACATTTGCAGAAGCCTTCCTGCATTTTTGCTATTAAGAATGTTAAAATTCCTTAGACTATTTTATTTACAAATTGGACACTTAACAAGGGAGCGTATTGCCTAGGGAAGAGTCTTGCATTATTCCATTTCGGACTAAGAATTTCTTTAAACTATTCATCTCTTTCCACACAGGCATTCGTTCAAACATTAAATTTCTTTGTTATATTTTTCCCCTTTAATCACACACACGCACTTTCAGTTCTACTGGCCTTTTTGGTTGTAGACCTAAATATGGCTGATTACCAATAACCCATAAGACAGAGTAACTATTAGGCTGCTGAAAAATCTTCTGCCCATTAAATTAGTCCATTAATTTAAATCTACCGACATTCTTGTTATATATAGCCTTTTTATATAATGATATATTTCTAGTCTTACTTTCACCCATTTCATCATAAATTCATGGTGAACTGTGACATATGCATTTTATCTATCTAGGATGATTATTATTCTATTATTCCTTTTGTCCATTTGTCGATTTTATTACACCTACTGATTTTTCATATGCTAAAACAACTTGCAGCCTTGGAATGAAGCCAATTTGATCTTGATGGTTACTATACAATTATTTTATAAAATTGATCTGCAAATATCCAGCTCTCACTGATATATCATCTAAACTTATAGCTATATAGTTGCATATTATTTTTAATATTCTTATACATGATTTCATGAAGAAAAATAATAATTCTAATAATCTTCTTTGTTTTTGTTATATTCTTTTTGGTTCTGTTTTCAGGATAACACTAGATAAACAGAATCAGTTGTATTCAGTTGAATCAGAGGTAATATTTCATTTTTTATTTTTTGAAGAGT
>PVIU01017680.1:0-41260 GCA_004026605.1 Ondatra zibethicus
TGTGGTCTCTTGGCCACAACCTTCTGGCTTTCATTATTTCCATTGAGAAGTCAGGTATAATTCTAATAGGTCTGCCTTTATATATTACTTGGCCTTTTTTTGTAACTCTTAATATTCTTTCTTTATTCTGCATGCTTAGTGTTTTTGATTATTATGTGGTGTGGGGACTGGTCTTTCTTTCTTTCTTTCTTTCTTTCTTTCTTTCTTTTTTTTTTTTTTTTTTTTTTTTTTTTTTTTTTTTTTTTTTTTTTTTTTTTTTTTTTTTTTTTTTTTTTTTTTTTTGGTCCAGTCTATTTGGCGTTATGTAAGCTTCTTGTATTTTCATAGGCATGTGTTTTTTTCATATTCTTTTATTTTTTTCATTCAAAAAAACTTTACATTTCCTCCCCTTCTCCCAGTCCCCTCCTGCTCCTTCCCACACCTCCTCCCTCCCCCTGCTTCCTTAAAAAAGGGCATGGTACCCTGCCCTGTGGGAAATCCAAGGCCCTCCCCCTCCATCCTGGCCTAGTAAGGTGTGCATCCAAATAGACTAGGTTCCCAAAAAGATAATACATGCAGAAGAGATAGGTACTAGTGCCATTATTGATGGCTTCTCAGTCTGCTCCCATTGGCAGCCACATTCAGGGAGTCCGGTTTGATCATATGCTCGTTCAGTCCTGATCCAGCTGGATTTGGTGAGCTCCCATTAGATCAGGCACACTGTCTCAGTGGGTGGACCAGCCCCTCCTGGTCCTGACTTCCTTGCTCATCTTCTCCCACCTTCTGCTCTTCGACTGGACCTTGGGAGCTCAGTCCATTGCTCTGCTGTGAATGTGGGTCTCTGTCTCTATCTCTATCCATCGGACGAAATTTCTATGGTGATGATCAAGATATGCATCAATGTGACTATGGTACAAGGCTAGTTCAGGCACTCTCTCCTCTGTTGCCCAAGTACCTAGCTGGGGACATCCCCATGGACACCTGGGATCCCCTCTAGAGCCAAGTATCTTGCCAATCCTAAAATGACTCCCTTAATGTAGATATCTTATTCCCTTCTCCAATATCCACCTTTCCTCCATCTCCACCCTCCCACTACCCCAAGCTCTCCCCAGTCCTTCCCTTCTCCCTTCTCCTTCCCCCTCTCCCCTTTCCCTACCCCACACCCCCACTTCTATCCCTGCCCCCGTGCTTCCAACTTTTGCCTAGTGATCTTGTTTGCTTTCAATTTCCAGGAGGATCTATATATGTTTTTCTTTGGTTTCACCTTGCTATTTAGCTTCTCTGGGATAGTAAGCTATAAGCTCAGTGTCCTTTGTTTATGGCTAGGGTCCACTAATGAGTGAGTACATACCATAATCGTCTTTGGGTTTGGGTTACCTCACTCAGGATAGCGTTTTCTATTTCCATCAATTTGCATGCAAATTTAAGGATGTCATTGTTTTTTACCGCTGAGTAGTATTCTAATGTGTATATATTCCACACTTTTTTGATCCATTCTTCCATTGAGGGGCATCTAGGTTATTTCCAGATTCTGGCTATTACAAATAATGCTGCTATGAACATAGTTGCACAAATGCTTTTGTAGTATGATTGGACTTCTCTTGGGTATATTCCCAAGAGTGGTATTACTGGATCCTGAGGTAAGTTGATTCCCAATTTCCTGAGAAACCGCCACACTGATTTCCAAAGAGGTTGCACAAGTTTACATTCCCACCAACAATGGATGAGAGTTCACCTTACTCCACATCCTCTCCAGCATAGGCAATCGTTGGTGTTTTTGATTTTAGCCATTCTGACAGGTGTAAGGTGGTATCTCAAAGTTGTTTTGTTTTGCATTTCCCTGATGGCTAAGGAAGTTGAACATGACCTTAAGTATCTTTTGGCCATTCGAACTTCCTCTGTTGAGAATTCTCTGTTCAGATCATTACCCCATTTTTCAATTGGGGTATTTAAGATTTTAATGTCTAGTTTCTTGAGTTCTTTGTATATTTTAGAGATCAGACCTTTGTCTGATATGGGGTTAGTGAAGATCTTCTCCTATTCAGTAGGTTGCCTTTTTGTCTTAATGACTGTGTCCTTTGCTTTACAGAAGCTTCTCAGTTTTAGGAGGTTCTATTAATTCATTGTTGCTCTTACTGTCTGTGCCACTGGGGTTTTACATAGGAAGTGGTCTCCTGTGCCCATGTCTTTTTGAGTTTGGGTTACCTCACTCAGGACAGCGTTTTCTATTTCCATCCATTTCTCTTGGGAAGCAGGTTACTTCCCACTTTCTCTTCTATCAGGTTCAGTGTGATTGGATTTATATTGAGGTCTTTAATCCATTTGGACTTGAGTTTTGTGCATGCTGATAGCTATGGGTCTAATTTCATTCTCCTACAAGTTGACATCCAGCTATGCCAGCACCATTTGTTAAAAATGCTTTCATTCTTCCATTGTATAATTTTAGCCTCTTTGTCAAATATGAGGTGTTCATAGGTTTGTGGATTAATATCCAGGTCTTTGATTCGATTACATTGGTCAACGTCTCTGTTTTTATGCCAATACCAAGCTGTTTTCATTACTGTAGCTCTGTAATAGAGTTTGAAGTCAGGGATGGTAATGCCTCCGGAAGTTCCTTTATTGTATAGGATTATTTTTTTGCTATCCTGGGCTTTTTGTTTTTCCATATAAAGTTAGTTATTGTTCTCTCAAGGTCTATGAAGAATTTTGTTGGGATTTTGATGGGGATTGCAGTGAATCTATAGATTGCCTTTGGTAAAATTGCCATTTTTACTATATTGATCCTACCAATCCAGGAGCATGGATTCCATTTTCTGGTATCCTCTTTGATTTCTTTCTTCAAGGTCTTAAAGTTCTTGTCAAATAAATCTTCCTTGGTTAGTGTTACCCCAAGATACTTTATGCTATTTGTGGCTATCGTGAAAGGTGATGTTTCTATGATTTCCCTTTCTGTTTCTTTATCCTTTGTGTATAGGAGAGCTACTGATTTTTTGAGTTGATATTGTATCCTGCCACTTCACTGAAGGTATTTATCAGCTGTAGAAGTTCTTTGGTAGAGTTTTTTGGGGTCACTTATGTACACTATCATATCATCTGCAAATAACGAAAGTTTGACTTCTTCCTTTCCAATTCGAATTCCCATGATCTCCTTGTTTTGTCTTATAGCTATTGCTAGGACTTCAAGCACTATATTAAAGAGATATGGAAGGAGTGGACAGCCTTGCCTTGTTCCTGATTTTAGTGGAATCGCTTTGAGTTTCTCTCCATTTAATTTGATGTTAGCTCTCGGCTTGCTATATACTGCTTTTATTATATTTAGATATGATCCTTGTATCCCTAATCTCTCCAAGACCTTTATCATAAAGGGGTGTTGAATTTTGTCAAATGCTTTTTCAGCATCTAATGAAATGATCATATGGTTTTTTTCTTTCAGTTTATTTATATGATGGATTACATTGATAGGCTTTCGTATGTTGAACCAGCCCTGCATCTCTGGTATGAAGCCTACTTGATCATAATGATTTGTTTTATGTGTTCTTGGATTTGGTTTGCCAGTATTTTATTGAGAATTTTTGCATCAATGTTCATAAGTGAGATTGGTCTATAATTCTCTTTCTTGGTTGCATCTTTGTGTGTTTTTGGTATCAGGGTAATTGTAGCTTCATAAAAAGAGTTTGGAATGACCCTTCTGTTTCTATTATGTGAAACACATTAAGGAGTATAGGTACTAGCTCTTCTTGGAAGTTCTGGTAGAATTCTGCATTAAAACCATCTGGTCCTGGGCTTTTTTTGGTTGGGAGGTTTTTGATGACAGCTTCTATTTCTTCGTGAGTTATAGGCCTATTTAAATTGTTCACCTGGTCTTGATTTAGTTTTGTATGTGGTATTTATCTAAAAAAACTGTCCATTTCTTGTACATTTTCCAATTTTGTGGCATACAGGCTTTTGTAGTAAGACCTAATGATTCTTTGAATTTCTTCAGTGTCTGTTGTTATGTTCCCCTTTTCATTTCTGATCTTGTTAATTTGAGTGTTCTCTCTCTGCCTTTTGATTAGTTTGGATAAGGGTTTGTCGATCTTGTTGATTTTCTCAAGGAACCAGCTCTTTGTTTCATTGATTCTTTGGATTGTTTTCTGTGTCTCTATTTTGTTGATTTCAGCCCTCAGTTTGATTATTTCCAGTCTTCTACTCCTCCTGGGTGAGTCTGCTTCTTTTTTTCTAGAGCTTTCAGGTGTGCTGTTAAGTCACTAATGCGTGCTTTCTCCGTTTTCTTTATGTGGGCACTAAGTGCTATGAACTGTCCTCTTAGCACTGCTTTCATAGTGTCCCATAGGTTAGTGTATGTTGTTTCTTTATTTTCATTGAATTCAAGGAAGACTTTAATTTCTTTCTCTATTTCTTCCTTGACCCAGGAGTGGTTCAGTAGTTGATTGTTCAGTTTCCATGAGTTAGTAGGTTTTTGGGGGGTGGAATTGTTACATTCTAACTTTACTCCATGGTGATCTGATAAGACACAGGTGGTTACTCCAATTTTTTTGTAACTGTGGATGTTTGCTTTGTTACCGAGTATGTGATCCATTTTTGAGAAGGTTCCATGAGATTCTGAGAAGAAGGTATATTCTTTCCTGTTTGGGTAGAGTGTTCTATAGATGTCTATTAAGTCCATTTGATTCATTACATCTGTTAGTTCTCATATTTCTTTGTTAAGTTTCTGTCTGGTTGACCTGTCCATTGGTGAGAGAGGAGTGTTGAAATCTCCTATTAATGTATTTGATGTGTGCTTTGAGTTCTAGTAATGTTTCTTTTACATATGTGGGTGTCTTTATATTAGGTGCATAGATATTCAGGATTGAGACTTCATCTTGATGAATTTTTCCTGTTATGAGTATGAAGTGTCCATCTCCATCTCTTCTGATTGATTTTAGTTTGAAGTCGATTTTGTTAGATGTTAGTATAGCCACACCTGCTTGTTTCTTAGGGCCATTTGATTAAAAAACCTTTTCCCAATCCTTTACTCTGAGATAATGTCTGTCATTGTGGTTGAGGTGTGTTTCTTGTAAACAGCAGAATGTTGGATCCTGTTTTCGTATCCATTCTCTTAACCTGTGCCTTTTTATAGGTGAGTTGAGTCCATTGATATTAAGTGTTATTAATGACCAGTGTTTGTTAACTCCGGTTATTTTCTTTTGGTGGTAGGGTTTGTGTGTCTCCCTTCTTTGAGTTGGTGGAGGGTTGTTAGATGTCTGTGTTATTATGGGTGTTGTTTGCTTCCTTTTGTTGTGGTTTTCCTTCTAGTACTTTCTGTAAGACTGGGTTTGTGGCTATATATTGCTTAAATTTGTTTTTATCTTGGAACATCTTGTTTTCTCCATCAATGGTGAAAGAAAGCTTTGCTGGGTATAGTAGTCTGGGCTTGCATCCATGGTCTCTTAATTTCTGCAGCACATCATCCAAGATCTTCTGGCTTTCATGGTTTCCATAGAGAAGTAAGGTGTAATTCTGATAGGTTTACCCTTATATGTTCCTTGACCTTTTTCCTTTGCAGCTCTTAATATTCTTTCTTTATTCTGTATGTTTTGTGTTTTGATTATTATATGGCGAGAGGATTTTTTTTTTGATCCAGCCTATTTGGTGTTCTGTTTGCTTCTTGAACCTTCATAGGAATATCCTTCTAGGTTGAGAAAGTTTTCTTCTGCCACACCCACAGCAGTGTCGCCTGTGTGACGATGCCTCTGGTTCGGGGGACACAGGATGGGGGGGTTCATGCTGTTCGCGGGTAGGCCTCTGCTGGTTCCTTGGCATTCAGTTCAGGTCATGAACTTGAATGGAGAGTCGTGTTTTCACCGCTGTCATAGATTGTTAGCTGCCTCTACTATTCTTCCCTGTTTCCTGATAATGTTCTTTGCTGTACTTTCCCAAATGCATAATCTTACCAGAGAACCCCTTGATGTTCCCGGGAATGATAATTCTAATAATGATACTAAAACAGTGCTCGAGATGGCACTAGTGGTTCAAGCCCTTGTGCAAATTCTGGATGAAAAGCAAAAAAGAGATCAGTGAGGGGGTATTATGGATGAGTTACAGCAGCGGAAACTCTTCCTAGAAAAGAATAAAGAAACCAGGAAAAAATCCCTTGCAAGATTGCCTCCCCTGATGCTTAATCAATAGGGAAGAAAGAATAAAAATATTAAATCAATTTAAGAATGCCTCTGCTAGATGGGATAAAGACTTTGGTCGTTCTCCAGATTATAGGTATAATAAATTTCTTGAAGCAACAGGACATCACGGTCTAGGTTAAAGAATAGCTTAGGCTTGCAGCCGACAGAAGGAGGGAATTGATATCAACAATAGCAGCGATAGACATAATTCTTAAGAAGCAGATGGCGTGACCACAATCATAGCAACAAACATGTTAGTTTCTCTTTTGCCTGAAGCTGTTTCTCTTTGACTCATGTATATAAACCCTGGACTGAAAAAGTAAAATTGCAGCAGATTCAAAATGCAATCGTGTGTTTGTCTGTCTGTCATCGCTGACCTTGTGCCTTCCTGAGTACCAAGACCCTGCTTCTCCCACAGTCTGAGTGGCTCCCCTGAGCCAGTCCGTGGCATTCTTCAATAATTTTGTTGAATATATTTTCTGGGCCTTTGAGCTGGAATTCTTCTCCTTCTTCCACCCCTATTATTCTTAGGTTTGGTCTTTTCATGTTGTCCCAGATTTCCTGGATGTATGTGTTACGAATTTGTTGGATTTGATGTTTTCTTCGATCACTGAGTTTCTCTATCATATTTTCAGCGTCTGAGATTCTTTCTTCTATCTCTTGTATTCTGTTGGTTATACTTGTCTCTGTGGTTCCTGTTCGTTTATCCAGATTTTCCATATCCCGCCATCTCTCAGTTTGTATTTTCTTCATTGCCTCCATTTCAGTTTTCAAGATTTGAACTGTTTCCATTACCTGTTTGATTGCTTTTTCTTGGTTTTCTAGGGTATCTTTGAGTAATTTATTCATTTCTTCTTTTTGTCAGTTTTCTCATCCCTTTCTTTAAAGGAGTTTTTCACCTCTTCTTTAAAGGACTCTATCACTTTCATAATGTTACGTTTAAAGTAGATTTCTTCTACTTCTTCTGGATTAGGTTACTCAGGTTTTCCTGTTGCATACTCGCTGGATTCTGGTGTTATCATGCTGCTTTTCAGGTTGTTGGAGGAATTCTTGGATTGGTGCCTGCCCATCTCTTCCTTCAAATGTGCTCAGGAGAGTCTCGGTGGCTTGGTCCCTCGGTCCGGATGTATCCACTGGCATTGGATCAGGGCCCCTTGCTGGCCCAGGACCTTGCAGTCAAAAGGCAGGCATGTCCTTCTTTAGGTTGGGAAAGTTTTCTTCAATGTTTTTGTTGAATGTATTTCCTGTGCCTTTGAGCTAGAGTTCTTCTCCTCCTTCAATTCCTGTTATTCTTAGGTTTGCTCTTTTCATGCTGTCTCAGAATTCCTGGATGTTTTGTGTTACGAATTTGTTGGATTTAGCATTTTCTTTGACAGATAAATCTATTTCCTCTACCGTATCTTAAATGACAAAAATTCCCTCTTCCATCCTTTGTATTCTGTTGTTTATGCTTACTTCTGCAGTATCCGATTGTTTACCTAGATTTTCCATTTCCAAATTTCCCCGAGTTTGTGTTTTATCACCTCTATTTCAGTTTTCAAGTCTTGAACCATTTCTTTAACCTGTTTGATTGCTTTTTCTTGGTTTTCTTTAAGGGATTTGTTGATTTCTTCTAATTATTTTGTTTGTCTTTTCCTCTACTTCTTTAAGGTAATTTGTCATTTCCTCTTTAAATGTCTCTATCATTTTCATAAAGTTATTCTTAAGGTCATGTTCTTCCTCATCTGCATTGGGATATTCAGGTCTTGCTGTTGTAGAACCAATAATTTCTGGTGGTGCTGTGTTGTTCTTTATGTTGCTAAGTGTATTCTTACCCTGTTGTCTACTCATCCCTTCCTCCAATCAGAACAGATGGAGCCTGTGTTTGGGGGAAATCCCTTTTCCTTTAATTGGTGTAGTTGGGGGCTGTGGCTCCATTGAATGCTTCTTCCAGTGTAAGCAGGGCACAGCCTTCAGTGATCGTTCCTCCCAGTGCCTATGGTCCCTGGGCTCAGATGATCAATCCTCCAGGTGCAGGTGGGGGCTGAGGTTGAAGCTTCAGTGGTCAGATAATTTCTGGAGTTCACTTCTATCACCACAGCCTGCTATACTCCTGAAGCTCTTCCTGCAGCCTAACCCACCTGTCATGCTGTTGAGACTTCTCCCAGTAACCTGGCCACTCTTTAAGTGGATTATCTGGTTTGTTGATATATAGTTTTTTGAGTTCTTTATATATTCTGGAAATCAGCCCTCTGTAGGATGTGGGGTTGGTGAAGATCTTGTCTCATTTTGTAGGCTGCCATTTTGTCCTATTGATGGTATCCTTTGCCTTACAGAAACTTTTCAATTTCATGAGGTCCCATTTATTAATTTTTGATCTCAGTGCCTGTGCTATTGACGTTCTATTCAGGAAGTTGTCTCTTGTACTAATGTGTTCAAGATTATTTCCCACTTTCTCTTCTATCAGGTTCTGTATATCTGGTCTTTTATCCACTTGGACTTGAGTTTTGTGCAGGGTGATAAGGATCAGTTTGTATTCTTCTACATGTTGACATCCACTTAGACCATCTCCATTTGTTGAAGATGCTTTTTTTTTCTTCATTGTATAATTTTGGTTTCTTTGTCAGATATGTGGATTTACATCTGGGTGATTCGATTCTATTGATCCATCTGTATGTTTTTATGCCAATGTCATATGGTTTTTCTTACTACAGCTCTGTAGTAGCATTTGAAATCAGAATGGTTATAGCTCCAGAAGTTCTTTTATTTTACAGGATTATTTTAACTATCCTGGATTTTTTTGTTTTTCACAGAAGGTGAATATTGTTCTTCCAAGATCTTTTAAGAATTATGTTGGAATTTTGGTGGGGATTGCATTGAACCTGTAGATTGCTTTTGGTCAGATGGCCATTTTTACTATGCTAATCCTACTGATCTATGAGCTTGGGAGCTCTTTCCATCTTCTGATATCTTTTTCAGTTTCTTTCTTCAAAGACTTGAGGCTCTTGTCATACAGGTCTTTCACTTTCTTGGTTAGCATTACATCAAGATATTTTATATTATTTGAGGTTCTTGTAAAGGGTGTTGATTCTTTGATTTCTTTCTCATCCCATTTTTTTTTTGTATAAAGGAGGGCTACTGGATTTTTTTGTTTTTGAGACTTTCTTGTATTCAGCCACTTGACTAAAGATATTTACCAGCTGTAGGACTTCCTTAGTAGAGCTTTTGGGGTTGCTTATGTATATACTATAATATCATCTGCAAATAGTACTTTGACTTCTTCTTTTCCAATTCGTAGTCCCTTGATTTCCTTTAGTTGTCTTATTGTTCTAGCTATAACTTCAAATACTATGCTGAATAGGTATAGAGAGATTAGACAACCTTGTCTTATTCCTGATTTTAGTGGAATTTCTTTGTTTCTGATTGTAGTGAAATTGTTTTGAGTTTCTCTTCATTTAATTTGATGTTGGCAATCAGCATGTTGCATGTTTTTTTTTTTAAATTATGTTTAGGTATATCCCTTGTATCCCTGATCTCTCCAAGATTTTTATCATTAAGGTGTGTTGGATTTTGTCAAAGGCTTTTCAGCATCTAATAAGATTATTATGTGATTTTTTTTCTTTCAGTTCCTTGCCAGATCCACAGGCTGTGAAAATGCATGCTTGACACTATTGTTACCACCTATGGTATTGTTAACTTGTCTGTATGCCTATATAAACTGAAAACTTTGTAGAGATCACCCCCTCCTTACCCTTACCCCTTACCTTTTTTTACCCCTTTTATGCCTTATGCCCTTTTTACCCTTGCCCTTAGCCTTATGTGTCTCCTTTACCCTTACGTCTGATGCTTTGCCCATATACCTTATGCCCCTATGCTGCTGCTTCTTCTTATCCCTTCTTTCATCTTCCCCCAAGGAATAAAGAAACATGCAGATAAAATGTGCCTAAAACAGTCAGTTTGTTGTACCCCTCAGATCACGTTCACAAGCTTTCGCTTGTTGGAGAAGTCCTGTTCTGAGCTCTTGAGGGAGTGCTGAGGCTGGTACTCAGTAGCTCCCGATATCAAGGGAGAGGCAACAACAGCCATCTTGACAGAACTTGTGCCTAATAAAGGGCACTGTGTGAGACCACATGCACTCTCAGTGCTCCTCTAGTGGGTGAGTGATCCTAGCAATTTCTCTGTTGGATGCCCTGTGTGACAAGAGACAGAGCAAGTAATGGTATCAAGAAACTTCTCGCACCTTGCTAGAAGAAACCCAGTGTCAAGGAGACTCTGTTCTCTTGGGAAACAGTCCTCACTCCACCTTGTGAGCACTTGCGTGTTACACATTCTCTAATAGTTAACCATTCCCAGTCACTAAGTCCCCAGAGACAGGAGGAAGTGAAACAGCTTAGAAAGTCATGGATGGCCCCCAGAAAATCCCACTTGGTCCTCGTCCTTGCCTTACTCTCTTGGATCTTTCAGACTGATAGGTGCACAGCTAATTCTAGATCAGTCATTTCCCCTCTTATTCTGTCTCCACAGTGCCAGAGACTCTCTCTTCACTTCTCTTTCCTCCCAAGCACTAAAAGCCCATTGCCTACACCACACGTTACACAATCACAAAACTGGCCCCATCTGACTTACAAATAATTGCCTAGTGTTTTCATCAGAATATACCTCCACAGGCACCCATGAGTTCCTAAAACTTTGCTCACCTCAACTATGTACTTACAATTGACCCTTTGTAGCTCTTCCATACTCTATCCTTTTATTCAAATACCCATGAGGCTTTGGGTTCCTATTGGCCACAATCAGAAGACTGTGGATGATGACCAGGCTAGAGGCATGACCAAACACACCCAAGTCAGGCAGCTGAAGTTCAGAGTTCAATGCTGGGAGGGGCAAGTAGAAACAATCCAAGAGACATGAGAATCAAGCACACTGGGTGATGGGACAATGGCACAAGGAACTTTGGCCAGCTACCTTCTCTGCTGCCTGACATAGCCATTTTGAATTTCCCCCAGGGGAGGGGGATGTCAGATTGATCATGTTGAGAAACTGGGCCTTAATAGTAAAATATGATGTCAAGATAGTTTTAAAGAAAAGAAATTAGGGGAAAGAATATATTTGAAGAACACAGTATTTTCACACATAAGAAGAGTAGAAAAGAGGGCTGGAGAGATGGCTCAGGGATTAAGAGCTGCTCTTCCAGAGGTACTGAGTTCAATTCCCAGTAACCACAGGGTGGCTCACAACCATCTATAATGAGATTTGGTGCCCTACATGCTAGAACACTGTATATAAAATACATAAATAGATAGATCTTTTTTAAAAAGAGTAGAAAAGAAAAATCAGGCAATTTGAACTTCATTTTATTGCAGGTTATTATTGCAAAACTCTTGGAGCCCTCTCCCTGTGACTCAATGGTTACCCCGCCACACCATATACAGGAAAATAACACCAGCCTGCATGTTTATTGTACCTGTGTGGATTCCTTTTGTTCCCATCTGATTCCCAAAATTTAAAATGAATCAGAATGTTACTTCAGAGGGGGGAAAACATCTGTGGATTTTTGTTCTTTGACCAAGCCTGGGAGACTTAATCCTCTTTAGGCTTGACTATCTCCTTTCTTCCAGTTGCCTCTCAGATGACAACAGATGGACTCACCTCTTTCTTCTGTAGACTGTCTCATCAAGAACACGCAAGGACTGTCTAAGAAGACAAACCCTTGCTGGGCGGTGACTGCGCAGCCTTTAATCCTAGCACCCAGAAGGCAGAGGCAGGTGGATCTCTGAATTAGAGGCCTGCTTGGTTTATAGAGTTCCAGGACAGCCAGGGCTACAAGAGAGAAACCCTGTCTCAAACAACAGAGGAGGAGGAGACGAGCCCTTGTGTCCATGGCCTATTTGTTTCCTTGGCTATCTAGCCCATTAACTAATACTGCAGGAGCTTTGTCAGTATTTGTGGCCACAATCATCACTGTGGGTGATGACAACAGAGATACTAAGCTATGGCCATTGTGTTTGAGAGGATGGGGTTTAGGGAGACTGCTACAGTATTTCCAACAGCCCCTTATGACTGTGGGCGACTTTTCCGAGGGTCTGCTTACTGTCCTTGCAGTGTCAGGATCATGCAAGGACAGATCAAGGCCAGTTTTCTGCGGCTGGGATTTCTGTCTTGGTATTGTAAAGTCACCATGCTCTACCAGGTGACTCACTGTACCTTTCCCTGTTCCAACTTGGGGACACAGATTCAAACTCCCCAGATAGAACCTATGGTCTGTGTTGAATATGGCAGAAACAAAAATATTAGTTGTACCTGGATGTCCAAATTGTTTCAAATATGAGGGTAAATGTAACTATTATTTCACTGAATTCCCTTTTTGACCTCCCTTGTCATCTTCTGGAACAGACACAATTCAACCTTTGTTCAGTAATTCTGTCCTACATCTCTTCAAGTTCAAAAATCCTTTCCTCTCTTGTTTTCTCTAGGCTGTGCGTCTACACGGAGTTCTTTAACTCCAGTACTCAGGGTTTTGTCTTCTTATCTCTATCTCCTCACCATCCCACTCACTCAAACTATGTATTGGTTTCATAATGTCATTTTGGGGATATGTTTGTGTTTTCTCCTATATTTCATGGTGCCATCTTGGAATATTTCTTTAAAATTGTATTTCAGGAATTTCATCATGTGGTTTTTATTTTCAGAAGTGCACTTTATTTTCTTCAAGGAGCTTGCAAAGGAATCTAGTTTCACCTTTAAGTTTACTCCAGGCATTATTCATACCTTGACCTCTGCTTTAGACCATCAGCTTTCTTTACTTCTCTTTCTAGCATCAAGATAACTGAATGAGATGAATGCCTCTTCCTGTAACTAATGGTTTTAAACATCAGGATCTGTTTGCTTCCTCACATCTAATCCTTGAAGTAAATATCAGAAACGGCCACATTCCTAACCTGCACATGCAACAGCAATAGATCTGACCATTACCATTCTTTTTTTGGTTGTTTGGTTTATAAAATGTGGATGATCTTGATTTCATTAATCCATAAGTTATTAATTACACGAATTAAATCAAACAAAATGTATAGTAAATAACATGAAAAAAATTTTTTACTGTTATTGATTCTTTGTGGATTTCACATCATGCATCCTGATCTCACTTACCTCCTTTCCCTTAGTATCTATTCTCTGTCCTTGCAACCTCCCTCTAAAACCAAATTAAAAAGAAAAACCAAAAACCAAACAAACAAAAAACAAGAATCTTGTCATGGAAGCTGTGGCGTGGCCCATTGAGATGCACAGTTTACCCTTTAGTCTGTTCATCTTTCATTGCCTGGTCAGTGGTCTGGATAGAGGCCTCTGGTTTCTGCTACAGCGCCGATTATGGCTCTCACTGGGGCTCCTCTTAGATATCTTGTTGTCTTGTTTCATGGAGATCCTGCTGGTTTGGATCTGTAGGTTTGTCCTCTTTCTATGTCCAAGAGTTCATAGACTTGGTAAATGTTGGGGTGGTTAGCCCAACACAGCCCTGGCTCTGGGCCTGGGTGGCATCTGCGTTAGTCAGCTCACTGACTTCCCTTGCCACTACCTGGATGAGCACTGCCTCAGCTAGCCCACCCACTGCAGCCTACAGCACGGAGTGGGACCAGTTCTTCTGCTCTTGGGGGCCCTCAGATCCAGACCCCCAACTCATATCCGCCAGGGCCAGCTCTACTATTTTGCCCAGGCAAGGTACAGGGCCCTCTCTCCTGATTGCTGTAAGGGGTATGGCGGGGGGGCGGGGGGGGAGAGTCAGTCAGCTCTCATGCCCTCAGGACTGGCTCACCAGCAGCCCAGACAACAGGGTCTGCTCTAGTGTGTGCCCAGGCTGGGTACAGGGACAGCTTTTCTGTGTGCTGCGTCTGGTGTAGGGCAGGGTTAGTTCTCTCACCTGCCATAGGTAGCAAGGGGTGGAGAGGGAGGTCATCTTTCCTTTATCCCTGCCACCACATGACGCATGGGGGAGGGCAGGGTCAGCTCTGTCACTCTCAAGCTCTGCTTCCCGGGCTGGCCCACCTGCACCCCTGACAGCAGGGTCACCTTGTGTGCTCCCCAGACACTTATTACGGATTTTAATAAAATGTGTACATAAGCTTTACATGAAATTGTATAAATCTTAGAAATACATGAAAATTAATAAAAATAAATAGATAGGCAAATGAATAAATACCAGGTCAGTCATCTCTGAGACTGATCTCCCTGGATATAAATATATTTCTCATATATGATATTTAATGTTATTAAACTATTTCCTAAATTCATATAAATCCAATATGACCAAAGTATAAATAGGAGTCACCTTGGAATAATCCAGGTAGATGTCCAAGTTTGAGGTGTCAGAGTACCCTAGAAGAATGCTTGCCAGAGGGCCCCAGGTCTGTCTGTGCAACAGTCTTCTTCCATAGAAGGAAATTAGCAGAGTGATTTCCACCCTGACAATCTCCTAGGCACAGTAACTGTATTTCTTCTCCTTCAGGTAAAAATGGATTCCCCTGAAGTCTCTCAAGAGCGTTTGTAGGTCAGACCTTCCCCTTCCCATCACTTCCACCAAACACACTGCAGGTCCTCCAGTTGCCCAAGGAGTTCAGCATGGAGTTTGTCCAGGGGGCCTGCAGTCCAGGAATCAAAGGAGCTGCCTGTGAGGAAGAGTTGGAGGATGGGATCTGCTGGAGCCTCAGCTGGAGGAAAGACATGGTCTGGACTCTCTGGAACTGGGTGCCACCCACCATTTTCCTCTGGAACTGGAAGTCACTTCTATCACTCCTGCAAGAGGAAGAGGAGACTTCTCATTTGGCCCAGGAGCACAGATGTCTTCCTGCTGAGCTTGGGAGAACTCTAAGGCAGCTCACAGCTCACAGTTCAACAGGGCACAGCTGCACAGCACCAGGGAGGCCAAGAGGGGGAGCAGGAGGGCTCTGGGGAAATGAGGGGCTCCTGCCTGGCTGAGCTGAGTCTGGGTGAACCTTGGACTCTCTGGTTCCTGTGAAGACAGCCTGTGCATGCATGGATTTATGCAACAGACACATTCTCACTTCTGAACGTTTCTCTACAGTTTACTTCCTTATTTCTACCGGCATGTTCTCCATGTGACCTGAGACCACAAGCCTAAAACCATCATTTTGCAATGAAGATGAAAGTTCCCAGTAAACCAGCTATTCCACTCCAGATGGAAATTATCATTCCAACGATAATTTGGTTTGTAGTCAGAAGTTTATATATGTATGTATGTAATCACGTATTTATACACACATCCACAACTATGGACTTTTTGAATATTTAAATATTGGTCTGGTGTAGGTACAGGCTTTTAGCTACAGTCTGCACCTCCACTTCCCATCCTCCTTTTACATGCAGAGTGATGACCCAGAAGCTCTCTGGGCTTCTGCATGTATTCAATGACTTGCTGAACCGTTCATGGCAAAGAAGCATTTAACATCAGGAGCAGAGGGGGATTGTGTTTTATTTTGAAGGTGACTCATTACTTCTCTGAAGTTTTCTCCTCTAGGGAAAAATGCTTGCAGGCTGTGGAGTTGTACGTAATTGATCTCTCGAGGTCACGATTAATTCAGTCATTGCCCTCTCTGGCTATGTTCTTCATACTGAGATCTAATGTTCTCCCAGCTGTAACCACCCTGAGTGTGGGTTCTTTCTAGTTGTGTCTGAGTGTGATGATTCTAATCCTAAGGTGATGCTGCTTACCCTCACCATGTGGCTCACACAGTCTGTCATCTACTAGCACCTTCTGATGTCCTCAGCATCCCTCCTCCCACCTCCCGCCCAGAGAGCACAAACACTGTCCTATGGCTTCAAAACTCTTGCAGTAGAGGTACTGTTCACTCTAGTTTCCAATATACTGAATCATACAGGGTTTTAGCTGTGTGAAAGGCCTCTGTCTTCAGTAGTGACCCATGTCCTTGGTTCTTTGGGTATTGATTAAAGTGTCAGTCAAGAATCCTCAAAAGGTAACAACAAAGTGGTTTTTGCTACATTTGCTACAAAAGAAAAGTTTCCAATTTGTCATAAGTCTATTTTATTAAACAAATATTTCTTATTTGTCAGTCTTCTTCTTAAAAATACTGACTACTTACTATGTTTGACAGCGATGGATTGATGACAGTTACCTTCACTGGCAGCTGATTATTCAGGAATTAGTATCCTACACATGTCCATGCAGGCAGCCTGATGAATTACCCACACTCTATACCCCCAAAACGTCTGATGTATTACCCATACTCCATACCCCCCAAAACGTCTGATGTATTTATTACCCATACTCCATACCCCCAAAAATGTCTGAAGTATTACCCATACTCCATACCCCTCCCCCCAAAAAGCCCCACCATCACCACCACTGTCTCTTACTCTATCCCTGTGCAGCCTAAACATCCTGCTAGTCTCTCTGTGCTTCATCAGGGAAGACTATGTGCTCTCAACTTTTCTAATGTTTTCAGAAATGTGATGGTGTTTAATGGTGGGCATTTGTTTCCTTATCCTTTAGTTACATTCTATTTCATGGTGACATTATAAAAATACAGGGAACTAAAAGAAAGACTAAAAAGTAGCGCCATTTTTTTTTATCTTTCACTTTTAATTTATTATTTCCACTTTTCCAAAAAGTTAAGCTCCATAGTGGTTTTGTAGCCTCAAAGAGTATGTTGAGACTTCAGTAGCCATAAAGCTAAAGGAAGTGACCTCTGCATAAAGAGGGAAATCTAAATTGGGAAAAGTCAATGGACTAAAGCTGGGTAACTCGGGACAAGGCAAGGTGGAAGCTGATGTGGAAGTCCACAAGGACAGGCGAGGGATGCACTGGCAGAGATTAGAAGGAGAGTGACTGCCACGCCAATCAACCGACTTACCTTTGGAAGACCAAATACTTGTATTTTCTCTCATTTGGAAATCTAGAGGATAAAAGAAAGGAAATTAGGGCTGGAGAGATGGCTCGGCGGTTAAGAGCATTGCCTGCTCTTCCTAAGGTCCTGAGTTCAATTCCCAGCAACCACATGGTGGCTCACAACCATCTGTAATGAGGCCTGGTGCCCTCTTCTGGCCTGCGGGCATACACACAGACAGAATATTGTATACATAATAAATAAATAAAATATTTAAAAAAAAGGAAATTAGATGATCCTTATATTCTTGTCATTACTTCTGGCAACAATTATGGTGACATTAAAATTTAAGAAATGCTAATTATGAAGCTTACATTGCTGTAGGTCTTTGAGAATATTTACTCATATGCTTACCTATCAGGGGAGATGCCATGACCAGGAGAATATTCACATGGCCTTCTTTGGAAAATGGTTTGAATGATATTCATTTATAGAATATTTTGGAGACAAAATTAATCTTCAAAGTTAGAACACGGATTTAAGGTCGAGTTGAGATATGATTCCTCTGCAGTACAAGAAATGGAGACTGAAGTGCACATGAGAAGTCAGAGCCCAGGGAAACCCATGGCATGGAACTGGAGGGGGGTGGAATAACAGCAGCTTAAGTGGGTTTTCTTTCTGTTTGTAAGAAAAAAGACAAAGTACTTTTTCTGTTTGCTTTAATTTATGTGTATGTGTCCACATACATGTGCCAAGGGTGGAGGCATTTGTTTATCTTTGTTTATAACTGGCATCAAAATAGATGTTCCCCCCACATTTTTGTCTCTGGATTGCTTCTCCAGTTTTATAGGCAGTCATCCTGGTTTTACAGACATTTAACAATGGATGAGAACTAATCTAGCAACTTGATTTATCTAGGTAAAATCCATAAATTAACCTTCACGAAAGACTTTGCTGCTAACAGCAACTGTGACTTTCCAATCTGTGCATTATGTTTGCTGTGCTGGGAAGGCCATGAGCCTCTTTCTTCTAAATGGACGCACAGGCTCCTGCGACCCTAGGTATGCACACACACGACATGCACAGCATTTGTATTCTAAAGAAACTGAATTGTGGGTAGTGTCTAAGAGTTCCCCCTGGGCTGCCTGGGCTCCATGCGTACACTTTCTTCTTACAGTGATGACCTGTTGTGTTTTAGGAAGAAAACATGTCTGTGAAGGGTGCCAGAATGACCAAATAGTTCACAGGCTGCTGTGGTCGGAGTCCCCCTACTGGGGACACTGGCTGTTGGTGTCTTCTCCCTGGAACAGCACTGTGCTCTCTGAAGCCTCTTAAGGCGTCTCTTTAAAACTGGAAATGTTTAAATGGTTGACTCCACATAGCACAGTGATATTACTCCATCCCTTAGAATGTTCTAGAAATGTTTTAAGCTACTCTGCTTTCCTTCCACATTCTATAGTGGGACACATTTGTTTTCTGAGCGAATGAACTTCCCTGTACCCTCTCCATTTTCTGGTGGAGTCAGGATGCAAAAGCACCTAAGCAGGGGAAAGATGGCTTACTGCATCTTCAACTGTTTCATTGAGGGTTAACCTGAGTGTTCAAGATTCTTTATGTAAATGTGTTCTGTATCTTATTGGACATTAGTGGGTCTAGAACACTGCAACTCAGCAATCAGGAGACTGAAAAGTTCAAGTCACGGCTACAGTCATATTCTTAGTCCTGAGCCTCTAAATGGTAGTGACCTCTATCTGACCCTGCATGTTGATCTTTCCCAAGGACTCTGTCAGTGTTCATCGAGTCACTGCAGGCCACATCCTGTGCCTGTTGCTATATGGACTAGACACTTCACAGCAGAACTACAGGAAAAGGAGTAAAGTCTGACTCTGCTGAGGGATGCTGGGGATCAGGCAGGGCAACACTCTTCCAAGTCATCCCCTACAATGTCCACGCCAACTTCTCAGTTCCAGAATTTTGAGAATATATACCAAGTCAATAGTCTTCCTTATGAAACAAAATATAGCTATGGAGAAGTCCAGGGCAATGTGGCAAAATATGGAAATATTACTCTGGGGGGTAATTATTTATATTTTAAAACTGAGTTGATAATATAAGCACACAGTACTGCATAAACCTCACAGCGTGCACACGCATGTGGATGTCACACAGTACTGCATAAACCTCACAGCGAGCGCACGCATGTGGATGTCACACAGTACTGCATAAAGATAGACAAGTTTCCTCCTTTAAGGCATCAACTAAAATGAAATTCAGTTAAAAACACATCCATCTATGTCACCCTGAGCCCCAACAAGCCCATTTACAAGCAGAAGAGAGGAGAGAAGGCCAGAGACAAAGTCCTTCCCGTGGAAACCACAGCACTGATCCAGTAGCAGGGCTGGGGCAATCCACAAGTTGTTCTCTGACCACAGGCAGACACCAGGCTGGTCCCAAGGGAAGTGAAAGCCCCCGTCCTCCTCAGCAGTCACACCAGCTCCTCAGTAACAATGTGCAGCAGATCACCATGGTGCCTGAGCGTTTCATACAGTCTACAGATGTCAGCAGGCTATCCAAATAATCTCTAATGCTGCTTGACCCTTGTCTGTGTTTTCTCCAAGGACCCAGTGAGATTGGCACTGAAGCAAGCTCATTCCTTCAAAGTGGTAGGATGCTCCCTGGGTTATAAGGTCAAGGGAAGAGAGTTTCTAGAAGGAAGGAATGCAAACAACCTCTGCTTAGTACCCTGCAATGCACAGTAAACAGGAGGCTCCCCTTGCAATGTCATATCCAGACGGGCAGGTCCTCCCTCCCCACCCGAGACCTGCAGAGCCCAGATGAATTAATATGTCAAAATTTCCTCCTTCCTTGTACGAGGAGCAGACTAGAGACAAAGCACATATTCTGAATATTTTGTTCCCACAATGCTATCCATTGCCAAAAAAGAACTTGCTTGACTGAGTAGGGAGTGTTTCTACAAGATCCAAAAGCCAAGTAAATGCATTCATTCTGCTGCAGCAATGAACTCACTGCATGGAAGAGATTGCTTATCAGCTCTGAGACGGGTGGATTTCTACAGAAACAGAATATGAGCAGGTCTCCAGGCTTGACTGGCCTCTCTCCTGACAGGTAGTGGAGCACTTCTCTGGTATTACTTTCTCAGCAAAAGAATAAAATGGCTCAGCTTCTGATTTCCTTTTAGCTACAGCTATAGTTACAGCATTTTTTTTGGGGGGGGGGCAGTGTTCTCTGTGTTAACAGCCCTGGTTGTCCTGAAACTCTCTGTAGACCAGGCTGGCCTCAAACTCACAGAAATCCACCTGCCTCTGCCTCCCGAGTGCTGGGATTAAAGGTGAGCACCATAACCAGCTGTTAGTTACATCATCTTAACAGATAACAGTCAGCAATTTTAAAATGTATTCTACGTGAGGGCTGGAGAGGTGGCTCAGCGGTTATGAGCCCCGGCTGCTCCTCCAGAGGACCAGGCTTTGATTTTTCCAGCACCCATATGGAAGCTCACAACCACCTGTCACCTCAGTCTCAAGGGATCTGACGCCCTCTTCTGGCACCCTCAGGCACTGCGTGCACATGATGCACAGACAGACACGCATGCAAAACACCCATACACACGAAATATGAATAAATCTTTTTAAAATTATTCATCTGAAGGTAAAGGAAAAGTAATTCCTCCTTCAGGAATTTGTACAAAATCAGAACTTCCACTCATCTTTTGCTTTTAATTCGTGGCTTTGTTCTCTTTGGGGGGAACTAAGGGCAGATACCACCAGGATGGGGGAAACATCTTTTGGACTAAGTGTGAGATAATGAGTGTGAGTGAGCAGAGAAACTGGGCACTTCTGGAGGGAGGGAACGATGCTTGCTGTGATTTCTCTATGAAAAGTTTTGTTCTAAAAACAGTGGGAAGCGTGCTGGATGTCTGCACATTTCACAGGCCCGGGACACCAGCTGCCTTCCAGTATTCCTACCAGCTGTCCCTTCCTAGCTGAGCACAAAGTTAGAGTTATTCCCACGTGAGGAGTGACTGCTCTTCAGTCTTCTCCAGAACTCATCCTAGATGGTTCTTCTAGATTTCAGAAAAATGATTTTAAAGATTGCTATTAAGATAGGTAAAAGATTTCAATATCATGATATATACTTTTATAGAAGTCTTTTTAAGGTACAATATGCAACTGTTAGGATTACCAAAAATCTTGTCTGCATCGTGAAGAAAACTCCCAATCAGTGCTGGGATTTCTACATGATCAGAATCTGCCCCCTCCCTCCCCAGCCTGGGCTACTGCCCTTGGTACAGTTATTCTCCAGGTATAACTCTTTCCTGAGTTTTCCTTGACCCAGAAGCTGCAGAGGCCCAAAAATGTGAGCCCTATTTCTATCTTGTCTGAAGGTCAAAGAGTTAGAGGATGCTCAATTTTGCTAGCAATAATCAAGAGTTACACATCCTAAATCAGGATGTGGTTATTTGGTTTTTTTGACACTAAGATGGCTGATACAGGAAGATCCATCCCCCCCTCCCCGGCAGATGGCCAGGATATGCAAGCATACTTTTGTTCCTTCTTTTATAATTGCAGGTTACCTGGGGAGTGGTTGTTTTTAGAATACAAGGTCACAGCAAAATGCTAATGATGTGGATGTCTCAAAGTGCCAAAGCAATTAACTCTTCAAGTTGTCTTTTGTATCATGTTAAAGAAGTCTTCTGTTGCCTTCTTCCCCCTTTTATATTGGGGTATAAAAGTGTATGAAATTAAACACAGATAATTTCAGTATTCACTGGAACGCCCTCCTGGCGTTTTTTTGTTTTTTTTACAACCTCCTATGTTTTTTGTTTTATTATTTTAGTTGTATCTTCGTACTCTTATTTTTCTGATCCCCACACCCCTACCCCGGCAAGAGGTTATATATTTCAAAGTTGGTCCCCGACAGGAAGCACTACATCCTACACACTGAAAGTGTGGCATTAAATGATATGGGGCAGATGTTATGAGGGCTCTCTACCAGATGCATGACAAACCATGGACATTTAACTTCTGCTTTCGATGTATAGCTCTTTAGGGAAACCATTGAGCTGAAACCAGACAGAACAGAAAGCAGCTATATGTGAACAGGCAGAAAGGTGAAGAGATGGCAAAGGTCACCTGGGACTGAGTGACATCCTGGTGCTGTGGAAATGAATCCCGGATGCAAAGGGTGGTGGCTGCCCAATCGCTAACTATACATCACAGGTCTGATGCACTTTCTTCCAGCTGTTTCCCCATCCAGTCTCCATCACCATAGAAACATAAAAAGGAGACTTCCTTAAAAGGAAGAGCTCTCCTGAGCTATGGTGCTTTCTGCCTCTCTAGACTTCATAACACAATATTGTCTTTTTATATTGTTTGCTTTGAAGTCAGTTACTGAATAGTGGACACAGACCCAATAAATATTAGAGAAAGAAACAGTATTTTCACAGACAGTAAGAAATATTGGGGGATAGCTGACCTGGACCAGCAGGTTGTTCTTTAGTGATAGGGTCCTAAGAGAGAGGACCATGAGGTCAAATGATAAAGAGAATAGAAGATGGAGAAGAAATTTGGAATCGGGAGGTATTGCACAAGCTATATCTTATGCTAAGTACAGCACCTTATCTACTACTTCTAGGGCAGCAATGGTGCAGTCAACAGAAACTGCTATACAATGGGACTAAGTCAGCAGGAGGCTAGGTGGAACAGCATTGCACAAGGGGAACACAGAGTATCTCAAGAGCACTGCAGATCAAGCACACAGCAGCCATAGCCACTTACAGTAGAAAGAGTTGGCTTCTCAGGATCCGAATCCACAGCTCTCCCAAGGCCCTGGTCCCAGCCTATTTTTGACTCTGTCAAGGTATGTTACTTCTCCAGAAGTGTTGGGCTTCAAAGAAAGTCTTAGCTGATCAGTCCAGCTCTTAACAGATAACTGCTAGAGTTAAAATAGTACACTAAGGCAAACAGTATCTAAGTGCTTTACAATGTGTGTTTTTGTTTGCTGTTCAGAACAACTTTGTAAACACTTTGATCTCATTTTAATACAGAGGAAACTGAGGCTTGGAGAGTTTGAAATGGTTCAACCTCTCTCTCACACACATATTCTAAAAAGAATTTTAATATATAGCTATTTCTTCTCTGTATAGTGTTACAAGTTTTGCATTTTCAGTTCCTTTTATAATTTCCAGACCCCTTTGCCCTAGAATTACATACATTTCCCTCATTCTCTGAATCCCATGGTTCATTTTGCAATTTCAGCTGGCTGAGAACTTTTTTCCATGTGTAATGCTGAAAATTCACTGATTCTGTGAATTTGTTTGGGACCCATGTGATCCTGTAATAGTCTTACAGGGCAAAGTAAAAAAGGTAGTGAAGATGAATTCCTTCTCTGTGCCTACACCAGGAAATGGTGTTCGGAAGCTGCAGTAGGAAGCATGTGGCAATGGTGCCACTAGCTTATTGTGCAAGTGCAGGACAACACCCTGTGTGTGCTGTTTCTTTAAAATGATGAGAGCCAACTCTCCAGCCTTTGTGGAAGTGGTGATTCTGGCATTTAGGACTCTTCTTTTGGGGTTAGTTCCTAGTTGGTAGAACACATATATTAAAAATGAGCAGCAAGCAGTTGATGAATTGCATGTCTTCCCACGTTGGCAGGCAGTCATGCATTTGCAGAAAACTACTAAAATGTTCTTAAACTTTATTCTTAGTGTGTATAAACTGTCTCAACTTTTCTCTCCCTCTGCGTGTGTGCGTGGTATATGGGCATGGTGGAGGGTGCTATCACCTGTTTGCACATGTGGAGGCCAGAGGTTGACACTGGATGCTTTCCTCTGTCAGCTTCACCTTATCTTTAGACAGAGCCTCTCATCTGAAGCAGAGCTCCTCCATCTCATCTAGACTAGCACGCCCATGGCCCTCTGGCAGTGGTTGGAATAACGCCCCCATAAGCTCTGGCATTTGAATACATGGTCCCCCGTTGCTGGTGCTGTTTGGGGAAGCTTAGGTGCGGCCTTGTTGGAGGCATTATGCCGCTGAAGGCAAGATTTAAGAGTTTAAAGACTCACACTGTTTCCAGTTTGCTGTCTCTCTCTTCCATGCTTGTAGTTCAAAATGTGAGCTCCCCACTTGCTGTTCCAGGCACCAAACTTCCTTGCTGTCAGGCATCCCCATTGTAACAGACTCATCTCTCTGGAATCATAAGCCAAATAAACCCTTTCTGCTTTATGTTGTTGTGGTCATGGTGTTTTATCAGAGCAACAGAAAGAAACTAATACCGAGGGTGGTAGCAGGAGTATTGGTCACATTTCTATAGCTTTGATAAAACACCCTTTCCAGAAAATTTACAGAATGAAGAGTCTATTTGAGTTTATGGTTCCAGAGGGTTAGTGTCCGAGATGGTAGAGCAAAGCCAGGGTGGCAGAAGCAGGAGACCTGCACAATTCCATGCCAAATCAGATGAACCTGTCCTTATTTTCTGTCAAAGACATGATTATATTTGGCAGGTTCCCTCAAGACAAATCAAGAGTAACAAATCCCAGAGGCTCAGGCTACCTCTGTTTTCTGATCTTAACTGTTTTAGGACCTAATCAGTAGCTGGAATTTCTGGTAATGTTTGGTACAGGAAATGAAAGAGGCCCTGATATGAGGAAGCCAGCCTGGCTGCTAGAGATGTGCCCAAGGAGCCAGTCTCCACTGAAGAACACAGAACAGTTGTGCCCGTGTGTATCAGAGATGTGCCCAAGGAGGCAGTCCCCACTGAACAAGGCATAGTCATGCTTGCGGGTATCAGAAACTCCATGGTGGAAGAGACACTTGAGGCCTGATTTTGATGAGCGGCTTCTCATTTACTAACATATTAGTTCAAGACTGTAAAGATTCAGTCAAGAACATTTTTTCTGCTTCAGTTATAAAAGAAATTTTAAAAAGCAGAAACTGCACTTCTGTGCAGGAAGAACTTGAATTTTATATGTAATAATTCAAGTTTATCTTTTAAAACAATTGTTATGCTGTCAGAAGTTATGCTTTATAATTACGGTCAGCTTCCAGTTTGTATTGCTTGGTAAAGCGGGGAAGTTTAAACACTGACTCATACTCAGAGAAACCTTTAATCTGTTCTTAAATCAAGAAGGAATGTTAATCCCATTTAGTCATATATTTAGAGTATCTTTGCTACCAGCAATTATTCTTGTGAATGTAGTGGTATATTTAACAAAGACTTTACTTTCTTTTGTAAAAAGGGAAACACTTTCAGTGGAAAAGCAATGAGAAAGAGCTTTCCAAGACTCTGAAGGAGCGACCATAACACCAGCTGAAACAACTGATTTACTACTCCCTTTTAAGAGAAATCGTGTAGATGGCTGTTGATTTGGCTTTAGCAGTTGCATAACTGGAAACTAAAATATAAATTCTTCAAGCCTGAAACTTCAGCAGGCATCCAATGTGCTGTCTACACACCCACTTTTCACTTCTCTACTGAGTGTCTACCTCTGGTGTCTGAGCTGCCAGTCTTGCGCGGGTGTAGGCTAGTGAACATTCAATAACAGCAATGACAGCTATCAAATGGAAAGTACAGGATCGTGGCTCACACAGGGATTGTGTGGGTCAGAGGAAGCTTCTAGAAGTCACTGTTCAGCTGGCATCTCAAAACTCTTTGGAACATCAGGGATGTGACAGTGTACTGTCCTGTGAGGTCATACAGAAACAGAGTAAAAGACAAGGCTAAAATACATAGACATGGGAGGAGAGAGAACAGAAATTAGAGCGATAAGTAGAAATTTTATTAAAGGCTCTGTAAGCAATTAAGGGGTTGCAATCCACAAACACGGTCTTTGGAACTATAGAAATGTTTCAAACACCATACTGCTCTAACAAGTAAAATCAGATTTTCCTTTTTTATCTCCAAAACCTGATTTCAAGTTAGGTTCCGCATATTGTGTAGAAAGAAGGGTGGTACCCCATTAGAAAGTATCACAGGAGGAAATTAATCCATCTAGAAGATGCCCATGAAGTACAACCAAAAGCTAAGACCAAGAACCAAACACAGGTGAGGTATTTAAAAAGCAGTGCTTGTTAGGCCAGGCACGATGGTACACACCTTTAATCCCACACTCGGGAGGCGGACAGCTCTGTGAGTTCAAGGACAGACTGGTCTACTTAGCAAATTCCAGGCCAGCCAGAGCTGCGTAGTGAGATCCTGTCGAAAGAGACAGACAGACAGAGAAAGGGAGGAAGGAAGGAGGGAGGGAGGGAGGAAGGAAGGAGGGAGGGAGGAAGGAAGGAAGGAAGGGGGGAGGAAGGAAGGAATGACGTTTATTGAATTGGGACGATGCCTTGGAAACAAGCTCTAGATTATACATGTAGTTACAGAATACATAATAATTTGAAAACATACATAGATTTCATGCCAAAAGTGCAGGAGAATGTCATATCAGTAACAAAATACGTTTAATCCCAGCACTCAGGAGACAGAGGCAGGCCAGTCTGCTCTACAAACCGAGTTCCAGGACAGCCAGGGCAGTTACCCAGATAAACCCTGTCTCAGAGGGGAAAAAAAAGAGGAGGAAGAAGAAAAGAAAGTATGGAAAGAAGGAAGATGGAGATATTTATATTACAGTACAATGCCAAAAACATATATTGCAAAGTAATTAGAAACAAAAAGAGCCAAGCCCGTGGCACATGCTTAAAATCCTAGTACTTGGGAGGTGGAATAAAGTTTGAGAGTCTAGGATTATACCTGGCTACAGAGTTTGAGGCCAGTCTGGGCTACATGAGACCCTGCCTTAAAAAAGCAAATAACAGTATCAACAAAAAAATAACCCAACTCCACTACCACAATGAAAATAAACCAAAATTGTATGTTAATACATGTTCAGAGGAAAATGATGGACAAGTAGCCACTATGGAGAATATTAACAGTTTAATCTAATTTTTAATATATATTTAGAAGAAAAAGTCTCCATTTCAAGCAGAATGGAAAGCTACTTGAACAGGAGAGAAGCAGTAAATGTCAGCTTGGCAGGCCAGAGGCATCACTGGCAGGGCTGCAAGACAGGAAAACAGTTCTTGCAACATAAAAACAAACATTAAAACTATTTCCCAAAGATCAAAACATAGCAGATGGGCTGTTCCGGTCACAATTTGAAGCGCTGTCCTTTTCTTTCTTCTGCCATGATAAACCATGACCAAAAGCAACCTGGGGAGGAAAGGGTTTATCTCAGCTTACAGTTTAAAGTCTCTCATGAAGGGAAGTTAGGACAGTAACCTGGAGGCAGGAATTGAAGCAGAACACAGAGGAACACAAGTTACGATGTTTACTGGCTTGTTACCATGGCTTGCTCAGCTTGTTTTTTTAAACAACCCAGGACACCTGCCCACAGTGACCGGGACCCTCATACATCAATCAAGAAAAAGTCCACAGCCTTGCCTATCGGCCAATCATATTTACTAGTTTTCTCAGAGTGTCATTCCGCCTTTTCATTTGGCCCTTTCAATATGATAAAAAAAAACCCTCAAAACTAGAAACTAAGCAGCAGTCTCCAAAGTGCCACTGATGAAGAGAAACTCTTTATAGGAAACAGGACAATTAAGGCAAGACAGGAAGAGTTGTGGCAGTTACTTTACTCACAGGACTAGGCAGTCAGAAGCAGGCGGTTCTCTTAGTTCAAGGCCAGCCATCTGATCTACATCTGATTCCCAGGCCTGCCAAGGGCTAGTGAGACCTTCTCAAAACACAACAAACAAAACACCCAGGAACAAATTAATAAAATATGAAATATTCCTCCAATAATGTAGTTATCAGAAGTTAATGTGGACCCAGAGTGAGACAACCAGAACTGCAGTTTCCTCTTAATGCTTCCTGTGCTGACCTCTTGTCATTTGGGAAGAGGGAACTTCAACTGAGAAAATGCTTCCACCAGTTGGCCTGTGGGCAAGTTTGTGGGACGTCCTCTTGACTGATGATAGATATGAGCCCAGGTCCCGGTCCTGGGTTTTCCATGAAGGCAGGCTAAGCAAACCATAGGAGCTTCATGACTTCTGCTTCAGCTGCGTCTCCAGGTTCCTGCCCTAACTTCCCTCAGTGATTAAGATCCCCCACCCCTACCAAGTTGCTTTCAGTCAAGGTGTTCATCACAGCAAAGGAGACCCTAAGACACCCCAGAGCACAGTTCTGCTACAAATGCAGCCAGCACTCTTGCAAATACTTTACAGGAACTTAGAAAAATTCAACTGTTCAGATTTATTTAGAATGTGTACCTGGTAATACATGGAATAAAGTTTTATGAACAATAATTAAAACTTAAATTTGGTTTATTTTACAGTGGTAAAGTTTGGGGGTAAATGGTCAAATATATAAAGTGTAAAAACTATGGCACTTTCATAAAGTTAAATACTGTATGGATACAACATTTTCAAACCTGTTTGAATTATTGATTAAATAAATTAAAATTCGAAACTAGACTGCTGAGGCTGGCTCACTTGTTACACAAGCACAAGAACCCATTTGGATCCCAGGACCTACGTAAAAATCAAGGGTTGATTCCAGTGCTGTAGAAATGGAGACAAGAGATGCCTAGTGCTTTCTGGCCAGCAGCCAGTCCAGCTGATGAGCTGAAGGTTCAGTGAGAGACCCTGTCTCAAAACAAAATGAGGTGGAGAAGCAATTGTAGAAGACACCTGCTTCAGCCGCTAGCCTCCACATGCATGTACATATAGGAATCTACACACGCATATGAAAACACATATACACAATCACACAATAAACTTCATATACATATAACCTATATATATACACATAGATACATGTGAACCCACATACATACATGTACACAAAATATAAAATGCCATTGGCCACAACTACCACGTACTCAATGTGCAAACCAGTTTTAAAAACATCTATTTACAATCCTAACACATAGTTTTTAGACTTATGAGCATTTTGCCTACATGTACATGTGTGTACCCTGTGCATGTCTGGTGCCCACAGAAGTCAGAAACCGCCATATTCTCTGGAACTGGAGTTACCTATGGATAGTTATGAACCACCATGCGAGAGCTGGGAATTGAACCCCAGTCCTCTGTAAGAGCAACCAGGGATTTTAAGTACTGAGCCATCTCTCCAGCCTAAAGATGCAAACTCAACAAGCTTCATAGGTAAGAGGAAACACGACTCTTACAGATGTAAATGCATCCCCAAAGTCTTATTTGAGCTAAGGATATTCTGTGAAATGTAGAAATGTTCTATAGCAACATATTTTTTTCCTTCATGAGAACAAAGTACTTCGTTATAATCCACAAAAGTTTTAATATGACCAATGAACAAACTACACTTTCTAGAAAGCAAGAAAAATCCAAGTCTGACTTTATCTGCATGAAAACGCAATTTATTTTTTTGTTTTTTGATAGGGTCTCACTATGCAGCCTAGAGTGGCCTTAAATATACAATCCTGCTTCTCTATTTCCAACAGAATCTGCCATTCATAACGAAATGCAATTGAGAGATAAACCACATGTATATCATTTAATATCTACATATGAAATACCAAGCAAATACAGTGATAACAGTTTGTCTTTAAAACTTGGATTGGCAGCATTAAAACTACTTGCCATTGTCTTTTTATGTGTTAAGTATCATGAACCCAATATTCACAGAGGTTATGGCATGTAAAATTAAGGCTAATTTTTTTATTTTATGCTTTATTTTCCTGCTCATTTTGTAGGGCAAATCTTATTTTTATATCAGAAAAGCTTGTAAATACTGAAAACTAACTGAAAAAAACAAATGTTAAAAATGTTTTGTAATATTTGCTTGTATACCCCTTTGTGTTTGTTCAGTCTTTAAAAATTAGATTTATGAAAGTGCATTTATAATGAAAAATAATGAAATATTTTCATAGTGAAAAAATTTTCACTATGGAAATATCAGTCATTTCAAACTCACTTAAAATTTCCATCTTCAGAGGAGTTCTGGGTTTAATTAGTGATAACAACATTGTATCAGTCAGCCCAGCTGATCAGCTATAGAACACTGGGAAGAAAAAGGAGAGGTGTATTAAGACTGGGGTGACACAGATGCAGCAGTCGGCTTACCTGGCTAAGGAACACTCGCTAATTCCAGAACGAGAACATCAGATGCACTGAGTAGGAGGCAGAAATGCTCTTTTAGCAAAAGAAGGAAAAGCATAGAAAACAGGCTGCGCTCCATCATCTCAGCATGCCAGTCACCATGAAAAATAATAAAATGAACCAGAGGAAAGCTATCCACAAAGGTCAAAATATAGAAGGGACAATTTTGGTTTCAAAAATTAACTGAACAGCCTTTATTTGTAAAACTAAGGGTTTGGGGGAGGGGGAAGGCAATACAAAAAAAAACCAGTTAAATAATTTTATTAAAGAAATTCTCTGTAACTTGATATGAAAAACAAAGCAATTCTAATAGGTATCACAAGGAAAAGGACATGGACATTTGACCAGAGAAAAATGAAGCTATTCAAAATACATAAGCATTCATTCTTCTTGTTTATTCAATACACATATTACACAGTTAGTAGCAATTTTTACCTTAACTTCTAAAAGTAGTCAGTATGTCTAATCTAAGTAATAAAAAAATGGAGTCATTACAAAAACACAGAAAGCAAGAAAATTTCCGTCAATGTAGAAATCATAAAGAGCATTAAAATAAATCAACCCTTGTATGGGCAGTAAGTAAAGTTCAGATTCCAGAAGTCAAACCCTTTCCCTCGGTCTGCATTCCACTAAGAGACAGACTGACAACGGCACTGCTCCTGATGACACTGTCACTCTCCCAGGGCTGGCCACACTCAACATCTATGTATGCTCACTTTTTTCCTTCAATTGAACTACTTTTCCAGGAAAGCACATACTCAGTATCACTTATTACCAAGGACCACTCTTAATTCCATTTGTCCCTTTAAGATTTTCCCATGTAATTCTTAGCCAGAGTATTCCCACAGTGCTGAAGACTGATGGTCTACTTTAGCCCTGCCTTAAAGAAACCAGCTGGCTTATTAGGGGATCTTGAGTCAAGGCTGAAAAGGAGTATTTCTGATTTGATGCAGAGCAGGATCTGTTTGCTCAGACCCCAGCCTTGAGGCAGCTCACACAGCTCTGGATGCTTATCAGCTGCGGCAGGCACCAGAGGCCACTCAGAATCAGACAAGCGCGTCAGAGTGACAAAGGTTGGAGGCCAAACTTAAAATCTTATAGCTTTGTTCAGAATGTTTCTTAACTTTCACTGCTGAATTTCACAGGAAAATTGGGAAAAAATAATTCTCCGAAACTTGGCTTTTGCTAAATAATCTATATACATGTAGCTGCAGAGTATACAGAAAAACTAATTAAATTTCACTTAAAGAAACAATCTCATTAAATGACAAATTTGGCTGTCAATCTGTTGTAGCCCTTAACTACCTAAATTTTGCTTAGGACTTCAGACACAAGTCTCTGGTCTTGAACTTCCATTGAAATAAAATTAGCTGCTTTCTGGAAGAAAACATTAGCTCATTTTCACTACAGTTGAAGTTTCTATCAATCCTAAAAGTTTATATGTATGTACACATGAATTTTGTGTGAGCATGTCTGTGTACACACTTTAATTTTTTTTCTCCAGTGAGATAACAAATTCTGACTGTTTCTTATAGCTAATGTTTTTACTACTTCTTCTACCTAAGAAACTTAATATATTCTAAGAGTGATCACACAGCCTATTTAACAAACAGTCAAAAACTACCCAAGAAGGAGGTAGCTGAACCTTGGCAATCTTGTATTATTTTAGTTTATAACAGGGGACCTCCATTTGATGTTTCAGTCAAATCAAAACTTTCAACAATTACACATCCACTATGATCACCTACAACCGGACATGTAACACCACAAAAGACATCTAACTTTTTGTGGATCTTTTCCACTTGTTCAAACAGCTAAATATATTTAACACATTTTTCAGAATGCACTTGTTAGTCATTTAATAAACAAACAAACAAAAAACCCTAAGTTACCTTTTTGTCTATTAACGGTAGTAATAGAGAAAACTGGAGGGGAACTAGATCCTCCACGACACACTGAAAAGGTATTCCCTTGGATCTAAGAATGATCTGAAGGTGCTGACAGAGGTGATTCTCTAGAAGGCGACCCAGGGTTTTCTTCCGGTGGAAAAACTGTGAGAGTACAAGCCCGAATGCCACCAAGTGACTCTGGAAGATCAAAAACTTTATGCCACTCATCTTTTTCTGGGTCGTATTTCTGGACAATTTCTACCATGCAACGGTTATTCCAAGAATATCCACCAACGACATAGATTTTGTTTTCAAAGACAGCAACTCCAACATCACTCTGACCTCTTAGCATAGCAGCAATGGGAGTCCACTGGTCCAGAGTTGGCGAATAGTATTCACAGCTTAGAACATCATCGTAATCACTCGTGCCTCTGAAGTGGTTGCCACCAATCACATACAGCTTGTCCCCAACGGTACACATGCAATGCAGTCCTCGGACTGTAGTCATAGGAGCCTTCTGTGTCCACTTGTCTGAATCCGGGTCAAAACACATGAGCTCATTTTGGAAAGTGTCATGGGTAATTCCTCCTGAAATATACATTAGCCCCCCATATACTGTTCCAGCATGGCCATAGTGGGGTTCACTCATTTTAGCAACATAGCTCCATTCATTCATTCTTGGGTTGTAACATTCTACTGTGGCCAGCTCACCAGCTGCACTGCGCCCACCAACTGCATATAAATGTCCTTTGAGGGCACTCAGGTGAAAGAATGTGCGCTTTTCGTTTAATGATGCCACCTGCATCCACTTATTATACCGAGGGTCAAATCTGAAAACTGTATCAACAGCAGTTTTTCCTTTTGTATCATAATTACTCTGACCACCAACAACATAAAGGAAATTTCCAATAACAGCAATGCCATGCTGGTATCGAGGAGCATCCATGGGGGCTAACGATTTCCACTCCTGTGCCCTTTCATCGTACATCCGTAACTCTTTACTGACAACTAGCTGCTGTCTCAAAACTCCTCCTAGCGTAACCAAGTGCGTAGAATCAGACCGAATGGCAGTTCTGTCTGACTGCATCACTGGCTGCATGTATGGCATCATTTGGTAATTGCTTGCTTCCAGAAGTAAGTTCACACACGTATTGTCTGTTCTCATGAAATCTACTGTCTGCACATAGTTGATGAGGTCCTGTGGTGTCATCAGTGGAAATCGAATATTCTTCATTAATTTTGCGGCATAGTCCATCCGAGGGTCTTCCAGCCTCAACCAGTGGCAGGCTGCCTTGAAGAGTTCAAGCTCGGAACAGTGCTTGAGACTATTGCTGGAAAGCACAAAGGCAAGCCGCTCAAAGGGGAGTTTAAGAAACTCCCCAGTACTCAACAACGCAGGAAAGTTCTTCAGGATGAAATTATTTACATATTTATCCACTTCTATAAGATTGTAGGTGTTGGCAATCCGTCCAACCTCCACACAGTTTTCTAAAGAGACGCCTGATATAAGAAATACTTTACAAAAGTCCAAAACGGGTAAGATTTGTAGAAAGCTGGCCGCTTCAAGGGTGTCCTGCAGATTGTCCATATTAAGAGACAGTTTTGCAGTGTAAATAAAATCAATGATTTTCTTCAGGCCAACCTTGTTCACCCCGTGAAGCTTAATGCACATTAAATCTTGCTCTTTCATTCCACCTGTGAACATGGCCTTGAAATAATCACTGGCAGACGCCATCATGGCTCTGTGAACCGGGAAGATTTCCTCTCCATCGCCAGGCACCAGAGTCACGTCACAAAGCAGCCCCTCTATCCTGAGCTGATCAAAGCCTTGCAACACCACAGAGCTGTGCGTGTTGCTGGTGAAGAACCGCGTCGTTCCCGCCTTGCAGGGCTGCAGGTGGGCAGAGACGCCCATCTCGCCGCTCCCGAGAGACACCTTCATGTGAAAGCCCCGCGCTCGCCGCTCGCCGCAGGCCGCAGACGTGGCAAAGAGGCCGCTCCGGGCAAACTCGGGGCCGCCGATGCAAGGGCAAGCGGTCGCCGCAGCTGCACCGCTCCGCGCCCACCGACGCCCGCCCCGCCGCAGGACCACGCAGCGCCGCCGGGGCCCTCAAATCTGACGGCGGTGCGGCGGGGTCATAACCCGAGGCAGTTACGGGACCGTTTCACCCCGGCCGGCCCGCGCGGGCGGCCTCCGCAGCTGCGCTCAGGGCGGGGGAGGGGCCGTCACGGCCTGCGCACCGCCGCCACCGCCGCCCGCCGGGCTCCGCACCTCCGCTGCGTCCTCGGATGTCCCCCGCAGCGTCGTCACGGCCACCGGCTCGGCTTGGAGCAGGACCTGGAACCGCGGCTCGGGCCTCGAACGGCGGCCTAGACCGGACACCGAGCCCGTCCTTCCGGAAAGACCGAATCCCAGGATCCCCCGGGTTAGGAGCGGCTGCACAGCTACTGCGCCTGCGCGGCTGGCCAGGCTCGGGGGCGGCGGATGGGGGAAGGGCTTGGGCGGGCTGGGGGCGGGGCCAGCTGGCGAGCTTGCGGGAGTGCGCATGCGTCATTTTACGCTTGCGGAGGAAGGTTTCCTGAATGCTTTTCAAGAACGCGTTCTTTTTAGGGTTTACGCTTACCATCTTCTGCCAGAACAGAAACAGAAAGGTTTCGAAACGTAGCCTTTGTGAAAACTGAGAACATGGCAAAAGAAATCACTGTATCATCGAATTTTTTACTTTAAAAACGGTTTTACAGTTTACATCACACTCAATAAACACTTCAATTAAAATATTGCTTGTAAGTTTTTTTAATCATTTAACTTGTTACTAAAATTTGGTCCTAATGATACATTTTGAATATTCTGCAGGAGCTATTATACCGTCATAAATACTTAATTCATGGTTTTGTTGTCCACGCAATATTTTTAAGTGGTTACACAATTTCCCAATAATTAAACATGTTATAGTTTACTTTGCCCACTGTTTTCTCCTAAGTGTACAAATTTTGTCCTCCATTGTCTTTGGAATATGTAACAAGCTTAAGAGAATTTGGACATAAAATTTATTCTGAGTTGGATGATGATAACATTTGGTAGAGTATGTTAGTCAATGTTTCCAAAATATTGTTACCAGCAATGCTTGGGTTTGCATTTCCCTTCTGTTGAATTTCCCATTTGTGGATATTTTTATTAACGTGAAGTTCTTTAACTAATAGCAATCTCTATTTTATATTTGAAAATAAGTGTATAATTTGTCGTAACTCTCTATTCTCTGAATTTGACCTTATTGCTATCTTTCAAACCTTTCTAGGATTTACTTGTATGCAAACTAAGAATATACTTAGCCTTCTCTTCTGCTTCTTAGTTCTTTTCTAAATAGCATATATCCTGTTATATCTTTCTGGTTTTTCTTTTTGTTTCAGTTCAAGGATTTCCAAAATTGGTACATAGAGAGCACGCTTACAACATGTTGTTGACCACTAAATGTGTGCACCATAAGTTACTTAACTACGAGTGATTTATCTTTCTTCCTTTCTTTCTCCCTGTTGTTTCTGCCGAATTGCAGCAACCCCAGGAGGCTAGTAGACCAACACTGTATTCCCAAGGTGCTCTAGCAGCAACCCAGCCTGTTTGATACAAGAGCTTTGTTGAAATGAAACCGATCTTGAGAAATTCTTGTGGCCAAGGGACATTCTGGGAGGATATTTGGTACAGGAGTTGAAGAGAGCATTCCCTAACTTGCTGTGAAATGTGGGCTTGGCTGTAAAGAGGGACTTCCAAGGGATTACTTTCTACCTGGAAAAGAAAGAACAAAGTCACTGTGCCTGAGTAGGTATTGGAGCAAAAATCACATCAGTCTTTTTTATCGTTAAGCTTACAAGATTAGTAGATGAGAAACCAGAGATGAACATTAATGGTTATTAGGGACAGATGCTTTTCATATTCAAACATTTAATTATTGTTAAAGACTATAGTTTTCTGCTTTCAACATGAAATGAATCCATTTTGTCGCAACATTTGGTGGTCACGCTAAACAGCTATGTGTTAAAGCATCCACTTAGGGGCATCAGCCCACTAGGCAGCATTATTTACTCATATGCTTTTTTATTATATTATAATATTAATTGTATAATCATTATATATCATGTATATATTATATATTTTATTATATCAATTCCAATTGGTTTATTATCATTTTAATTTATTATAGCTTAGTATTTAGCAAATATATCATGTTCCCCTTCACATTTCACTAGTAATGAAAAGTTTTTAACTTCACAGTTTTAATTAATTTTTATCACTTAAAGTTTTACTTTTAGCCATTTCCTGTTTACTCTTAAGTCAATGTCAAGGCTGGTTTTTTATTCTCAAATGAAGAATGAAGGTCCAGTTTATTCAAGTTATAAGTAATACCCAGTCATGTGATAGCTTTCAGAACACTATAACATGGTGTAAACAGTAGTGATTTTGTTTTTTATTCTTGGGAATTCTCCTTTTTTAGTAGGGAATGTAAAATTATTAATAGCTTTGAAACAATCTTCTTCTGTGATGCCCACTGGCCTCTTTTGTGCTGGCTAGAGATGAACATCACCACTCTAGGCTCAGATAATCAATTTTAATTATATTATATGCTAACTTTGAAGGCAAAAGGAAAGTGTCTTCATCGTAAGAAACTGGAAGGTTCAGAGGTTCGAACTTGACACTGCATATCGTCCTGGGACTTAGAGTGTAGTGGTTAGAGGTCCTAACTTGGGAACTAGACTAGAGCTGCTCAGTCAGCAAGGGCCCAAGGATGAATGAAGTCTCAGAGTAAAATGAAAATGATGGAAACATCCAAAGCCAATTTGTGGGAACTTTGCATCACAGTGAAGGAAAGCACAATGAGGAACGTGAAGGGCACTAGGATGGTGTGGAGGGACAATGGGGAGATGCCCAGGCGAAATGGTGACAAGAAAGTGTATTACAGAAGAAACCCATTTAGAAGGCATTGCTTTGGGGTCAGAGAGCTAGTCCAGGCTGATGATCCATATGGTGGAAGAGACAAGCGACTCCTACAAGTTGTCCCATAACTTCTATGTGTGTGCCCCTCAACACACACGAAGTAAATAATAAAGGGCTGAAATGTTTATACTTACTTTAATAATTTTTTAAAAGCGTTTATCTTACTTTCTGAGAAAGTGGAGGCTGGTTTTCAGAATTAATTCCACCAAATTCACAATGGAAGATTGTTGGGGGAGGCTGTTTCTTCGTTCCCGGCAAAATAATCACACAGAAACTATATTATTTGCTATACTGTTTGGCCAATAGCTTAAGCATATTTTTAGCTAGCTCTTATATCCTAAACTAACCCATCTTTGTTAATCTATGTATCACCACATGGCTGTGACTTACTGGGTAAAATTCCGTCCAGCGACTGTCTCTGGATGGGCTACGTGGCTTCTCACTGGCTCTGCCTACTTTCTCTCTATATTTCTGTTTGGAGCTCCCATCTGGCTTTTCTCTGTTAAGCCATTGGCCGAACAGATTCTTTATTAACCAATGGCAATAAAACGTATTCACAGCATACAGAGGGGAATCCCACATCAGAAGATGTTCACTTAGGGTAAACAAGAGGAAAAAGAGATACTCCCTGAGGGCACATGAGAGAAAATACATTGAGGGCAGATAGAACAGAAAGCTCTTTGGGGTATATTACAATACATATAATTTTTAGCTTTCTACCTTGAGTTAAGATTTCACTACGTAGCCTTGGAACCTCCTATGTGTATCAGGCAGCCTTGAGATGTATCTGCATCTGCTTCTTGGGGGCTGAAATTAAGAGTATATGCCCCCTATGTAGAAGTGTTAACTTTTTCTGTTTTTTCTTTTTTATTAAGAATTTTTTAATATAATCTTTTCTCATTTTAATAGCTAATCCATTCTCACTTCCTCCCCTCCTCCTTCTCCACCCTTTTCTTCTCCCTCCCCCCAGTAATTTTTAACTTTTTATAACACTTTTTAGGATTGATTGGAAGGAATGGCTCTAGGTGTACGAGCCACATAAAATCAATATTTTATTTATTTTATATGATAGGCTAAAACATCTAAATAACTTCTTTAATGTCAAATATTGTTTAACAATTCTAAAATACTAGTGGATGAAATGCTTTGTTTTTGCATTGTTCACTATTTTTGATCCCCTTTATTTGGTTTTCATTTTAACTATAGTTTTGTATGATTATAAATTATGCTTACACTTACTTATGTTCACTTTTCAAACTTTCCCTTAGTGACAGAATATTGGGTGTGGAAAAACAGTTCTCCCATCTCATATCTGCTGGCTTAAGAATTATCAGATCCTTCTCATATTTTAATTTTCTCTTCCTTATTATCTATGCTACCCCTTAATAAAGGCACAGAGGTGGCAGCAGCTGAGAGCTCATATCCTAATCCTCAAATTGGAGGCAGAGAGAGTCAACCTGAAATGGCCTGAGTCTTTTGAAACCTCAGAAACCCCTCCACTGTGACACACCTCCTCCACTAAGGCCACACCTTCTAATCCTTCCCAAACAGTTCTACTGACTGGGGGCAAAGCATTCAAATATATGAGCCTATGGGGGCCAGTCTCATTAAAAAACTGCATTGTCTATTTAATCTCTCCACTGTTAGTATGTGTCCTGGTTAGCTTTGTCAACTGGACATGGCTCAGAGTCATATGTCAGAGAGCTTCAGCTAAGGAATTGCTCCAGTCAGCTTGGCCTGTGGGAATATCTGCAAAAGATTGTTCTGATTATTAGCTGATCTAGGGGCACCCAGCCCACTTTTGGCAGTCCGGACTCTAGGCAAGGTGGTCCTGGGTTGTAGAAGAGCTAGCAAAGCAATCCAGAGAGTGAACCAGAAAGTGGCATTCCTCTCTGGTTCCTGCCTCCAGGTTTCTGACTTGAGTTCCTACCCTGGCTTTCTTCAATGGTAGATTGTGATATGGAAGTAAGAGCAAAATAACTCATTCTCCCCAAGATGCTTTTTGCTAGAGTGTTTTATCACAGTAACAGAGATGAAACTAGAATACCGTGGGTATATTATTGGTGGAACTTGTGTGTGTGTGGGGGGGTTAGAATAAAGATGGAAACATAGGCTCATAGGGAGTGGCACTATTAGGAGGTGTGGCCTTGTTGGAGACATAAGTGTGGCAAGTGGGGGAACTGTTTCACTGGGGATCAGCTTTAAGGTTCCAAATGCTCATGCAAGCCAGGCCCAGTGTTTTCTCTCTCTTCCTGCTGCCTGCTGATCTGGATGTAGAACTCTCAGCTACTTCTCCAGCTTCATGTCTGCCTGTGTACCACCATGATGATAATGAACTAAACCTCTAAACTGTAAGCCACCCCAATTAAATGTCTTCCTCTATAAGAGTTGTCATTGTCATGGTGTCTCTTCATGGCAATAGAAATCCTAACTAAGAGAGTATGTGAATGTGTCGTTGGGAGCCAGAAGTGAATGTCAGATGTCACTTTCAATTACTCTCCACATATTTTGTGAGGCAGGGTCTCTTGGTAATTAGCTCACTAATTAGATGGACTGACTGGCCAGTTAATCCAGGGGTGCCCTGTCTCTGCCTGCCCTGTACAAGGCCACACCCAGGTTTTGTTTTACATGGGTATTAGGATCTGAACTCAGGTCCACCTGCTTGTGTGCAAAGCATTTTACTGAATGAACCATCTCCTCAGCGCTATTGCTATTTTGTATAATAGAGGTTCGTTCTTCTTGTCCAGATACATAGTCTAAGAATATTTCTTTTTATTTCTGATATATTTCTGACCATTCTTAAATAACTTTGAATTCTTTTGACTTTGAATAGTGGTCAGTGCTGCTTTTGTAAAAATTGTTAAAAATTTGTGGTTTCAACTAGAACCATAAGGCAATGAACATAGAATTGAGACACATCCTTTGTCTGACACAGAAATGGAGCTGCATCTGAATATTTCTCTTCCATAAAAAACAGGGTAAAAACACAAATTAAAGCCAGTATAGAACATGTGTAGTTGTGAAAAATAAAACACTGAATCAGAACAGCTCCCCGGGGTCTGAAGTGACAGCCGGCATCCTCAGACAAGAAACCTGAGAAGCATCAGCTCCCAAAGAGTTTTAGGAGAAATATTTGAGAAAAACTGGGATTTCCAGGAATGATCACATCTGTCCAATGCATGACAAAATGACACTAAAACTTCCAAGAGACTCATCAGTCATTATAAAGAGAGTGGGCAGGACACAGGGTCCCAGCAGTAGCTGTGCTGTCCCCAAAGTTTGCTGGTCCTTGCCGAGTGAGACTGTCCCATGGGCTTCTGCCTCATCTGGAGGCCCGTTAGACAAGCACTCATATACTGCTCTGCGCAGCTCCCGACAAGCAGCTAGCATGGCCGTTATCTTTGTTTTCTGAAGGCAGAGCCGGATGAGCATCTTTTTTCAATCAAACAATTTGAAGGTGCATTGGTTGACAAAGTAGCTAAATTTTAGAAATGTTGTGGTTTGAATGAGAACTTTCTCACATAGGTTCTCGTATTTGAAAGACTGGTTCCCAGTTGGTTGCTCTGTTTGGGGGGCAAGTTTAGGGACTACAGCCTTGCAGGAGGAAATACATCACTCAGAGCAGCCTTGGGAGTAAAAACATCCTTGTCTCTTTCTAGTTTGCTTCCTCTGCTTAGTCTAGCGATTAGAATCCATGAGCTCTCCGTTTCCTGCTCCTGCCTGTGCCTGCCCCTTCCTGCCCTGCTTCTCTGCCGCGATGAACTCATCCCCCTGGGGCCATAAGTTTAGATAAGCTTTCTTCTTTAAGCTGTCTTGGTCATGGCCTTTTGTCATAGCAACAGAATATTCATTAATACAAGAAATGAAATGATAAGCTAGAAAATAGGTGTGTAACACACTGAAGGTGTTCAGTGCACACAGTGGCTTAAACCAGTAGCTGAAACTGGGAGGGACTGCTCAGGCTGGTAAGGGGGAAGCATACTGAATGTTCGTGCTGACTCTGAAACTTGACACACTTCTGCCAAATCTCCTTTTTGAACCTGTTCCCTTCCATATTCCTGTATTTCCCTTCTCCCATGAAAGCTAGAAGGTCTTGGATAGATGTGCTGCAGAAACTAAGAGACCATGGATGCAAGCCCAGACTACTATACCCAGCAAAGCTTTCTTTCACCATCGATGGAGAAAACAAGATATTCCAGGATAAAAACAAATTTAAGCAATATGTAGCCACGAACCCAGCCTTACAGAAAGTACTAGAAGGTAAACCACAACT